>JBBPBX010034440.1:2874-29515 GCA_038048925.1 Garcialebias charrua
ATACCTAAATCTACAAATATATACATACATACATATGTGACGGGCCACGGGAAAAGCAGGAACAAGTCACTCACACTCAAACTGAAAAAAATCAATAAAAGCTTCAAGTTCTGAGAAAATAGTGAAAATCATTATTTTGCTAAATATACTAGTTGAAGTTGTGAAGAAACCACCCCATGCTTTAAAAAACACTTTAGAAGTGTTTAAACTGATAAACTTTGTGTTAGAATTCAGCTTGTTTTCAGAGTAAAAACGTGCCGGCTGAGATTTGCATATCGGGGGTGTGGAAACTAGGGATGGGGCAGATCCGATCCAGTATTGGTATCGGTATCCGATACCAGCAGAATGTAAGTATCGGGTATCGGAACCAACCTGCCGATATTTCCGATACTTTCTAGATGTCAGAGAGCACATATATTTCACCATACTCTGTGACTTCTGTCTTAACATTGTTACTTAGCGGTATATTAGTGTTCAATTATAGATTAAATCTGTATCTGTTGATAAAATTCAACAAGAATTACAACTCATATAGTGCCAGAATTAAAAATAAGACTAGAAAATGGGGAGTAGAATGTGATGATTTCCCATAATGCTTAGCAGTATTTTAGACTAGTGTTCCTTGCACCATGAGTCAGAAGGACGTCTGTGGAAGAGACCTGCCTCTTCTTGTATGCCATTTGTTTGTGAATTACTGTAGTGAGGCTCAGAGTGTCTTCTTTGGGTTTACCTCACACAAGTCCGAGTTTTGTGCAACATACGTGCTCTCCCTTCAAGAACTTAATTATTACAGCCTCCTATGCTTGAACACCGATATCGGATCGGAAAAGTATCGGTATCAGTCGATACTCAGTTGTTATGTATCGGGATCGGATCGGAAGTGAGAAATGTGGATCGGTGCATCCCTAGTGGAAACCACCCATTGATTAACATGCGGTCTTTGTTTGGCTGGTTTCGGAGCTTTTCCCACTGCTTGTTATTGGTTTCAGCTAATAATATGCAGATCTGAAAGAAACACCGCCCACAAAAGTGGCAAAAGCTTAATAAAAAAGACCTATATGCAAAGATAAGGCCTTTCTGCTCTGATGACACAAAAGTCATGTCCAGCACCAAAACCTTGTGTGACATCTCTAAAATAAGTCTGTCCAGGAGCTTGGTGTGTGTAAAGCCTTATTTTCTTTTGGTTTACACCTTTCTAACCTCATCAGATGTAATATAAGCATCTCCTGAGTAGGGATGGGAATTGATAAGAAATTATCAATATCAATTCCTTTATCGATGTCATTTATCAATTCAATTCCTTATCGATTCTGTTCTCGATTCTCATTTGGGTAATAAAATATAGTAAACCATTTGTGTTCATAAAGAATTTAATGATCTTTCACCAAAACCAAAAATATATGTAGTATTCTGATAATTCTCAATCAGGTAATCTGGACAGTTTCTTTTGTATATATGTAGTATATATGTAGTATTCCTATTTGATGATGAAGTTTCATTGTTTATTAGGAATTTCCTAATAAACAATAAAACTTAATCAAAACAAACTAGCAATTTTTGTTCAGAAAAATTAACATGTCTGCTTTCTCAGGAAGAATACGGGATCTTTCAGGACTAATCGTATCCCCAGCTGTATAGAACACCCTCTCAGATGGGGTGGAGGATGCTTGTACACAGAGATACTTCTCAGCAAAAGATGATAATAGGGGCAGTGTGTCCTTCTTCATCCACCACCAGAGGGTTGGGCTGTCCTTTATTGGAATTGGTGATAGGCTTCTGTACAGTTGTATTTCACGATCCAGTCTCTGAGCTACAGAGATGGGGGGCTGCTGCTGCTGCATTGCCATACGTTTTCTGTCCTCTTCTTCAAAGATTTCTTCAAGTCCTATATTTCTTTGTTTCTTTACAGGAGGTGTCTGAAATTGACATAACGACAACTTGTAATTCACAAGTTGCAATTTATCATCTTTCATTACAAAAAACAAAACTTACATAGTTATCTTCATCATCTTCTGCCTCACTCTGTGTCTCTCCCATCTCTGCCAGCTTCAGAAAAAAATCACCATAAACATACACCAAAAGAAATACACCAGATTTAGTGTGTAATTCAAATACCTCTGCTGTTGTTGCTGCGGCTGCCTGAGTGTTTTCTGCCACAACAGCTGCCCTGATCCTGTCCCAGATGTTATTCTCATCATCAATCAACATGGATTTAAATCTGGGGTCGATAACAGTCGCTTCTTCAAGGAACGCTTGGATACAGTCATCCTGAAATTTAAAATGGAGGAAAACAAAATTTAGGGAAAAGGAAGATAGTTTACTAAGTTTGGTGTAAATTATTACTAGTCATTATTTAACAAATTTACTTTGTAACGTTTGGAAAGATCATTCCAGATGTTTTCTTTAATACTCCTGCTGAAAGCAGAGTCATCTGCCTGCACGGTGTAATGTTTTTCCAGCTTCTGGAGGATGGGAAGTATCTGGCCACAGGTTGGAGTTTTGTCACTACTCACAACGAGTGTGGATGCGTAATGCAATCGCATCAGCTGCACAAACTCCTCTGCTTTCCGGAGGTCTTCATTGCCAATTCTGGCCAATCTGCAATATGAACAAAACAAACATTTATTAATTGCTTTATTTATTCAAATTCCGTCTTTTCCCCACCAAGCATTTGCATACTTGTCATTTTTCATGGGCTTTCTTAGCCGTGGGTCTACAGCTGCAGCTTGGAGCGCAGGAAACTGTTCACAGAACCTCTCAATCATAAAAAACAGTGCGTTCCATCTTGTCCTCATATCCAATACCAGCATGTGCTGGGGTAACTCTGAAAGGCACACACACATGAGGATTAGTTTAAATTACATTAGCTGACTTTGATAAAAATATTTAAAATGCATTCTTACTGAGGAGTTGTTGTTTCTCTTTGAGGACCACTTTTGCTATGTGAGACCTCTTCATCCACACGACCACCGAACGAATTCTTGCTGCCCAGTTGGAAACTGAACTGCTGTTGTACAGCTTCTGAGCTCCTAGGTTTAGGGTGTGTGCAAAACATGGAAACTTTATTATGTCCAGCTTTTTCACAGCAACATCCATGTTTGCTGCATTATCCACGGTGGCTGCCACAACTTTCTCTTTGACTCCAAACTCCTCCAGGATCCCATCAATCTCCTGTGCAACAGCTGCTCCTGTCTGTGATTCATACACAGCTTTTGTTTTGAGGACTTTTTCCTTATTTTTACCTTCCATGACATAGTGCAGGGTTACAGTTAGGTAATGATCTTGTGTAAAACTTGTCCAACCATCCGCTGTGATGGCTGCCTTTCTGATATATTTTAGTTCAGATATCAGATTACTCTTTTCGACCTCATACCAAGCAGGGATGAGACGGTTTGTTAAACCTTCTCTGCTTGGTGGACGATATTTTGGGTTAAGAGTCTTAGTCATCTCCCTAAAAATAAAATAAAAAAAGAATAGAAACAGAACTGAACTCGTTAAACTGACAACTTACAATTTGATATTTATCATTTAAATATTTTCTTACCGAAATTCACATGCTTCCACTGTTGTAAAAGGGTGCAAACCTTTCACCACGAATCTGGTAACAGATCGATGACATTTGTTTGTTCTTGCCTCAGTCATTTTATTTCTCCCTGCTTCTATGAAAGGAGAAGCTAACGTTGGTGTGCTAGCTCCACTCGTGCTAACACTACTAGCCTCTGACCCAGCCAGACTCCGGCAATCCTCGTCAACTAAATGTTATTACAGGAGAGGAGAGGGAGATTATTTATAAAATACAGTGGAAGCAGTATAGCTAAAAGGTAACAAGTGAAAGAATTTGACGTTACCTGCTGTAACAACGGAGGTGGACGCTTTCTCTCCACTTCCTTCTCCTCCAAGCAGCGTGTTAAAAACGGTACATTTCTTCAAAATCACTGCATGCTGAGTGGACAAATGCTTCTGCATGTTCGACGTATTTCCTCCCTTTGTCGTAATGGACGCGTTGCATGCGTTACAAGTAGCCCTGGTCTCGTCTTTTTTCGTGAAATGAAGCCAAACGCTTGAGCGCTTCCTCCGCGACGCCATTTTGAACACCACATGTGAACACCACCATAGATATCATATATAGACACCACCACCACTCGGGCGCGCCGCGCATGTCTGTGATGTCAGCGCTTAAATACGTCACCACTATGAGTCTGCAGAACCAATAAGCTGAATCGTTAAGACATGCAAGCTACAATTCCATGGAATCGGACTATTAAGAACCGGTTCTCTAACAGAACCGGTTCTCGGTTCCCATCCCTACTCCTGAGTTTACTCAACATCTTCAGCTATTATACAAACATTTCCAGTGTCATCAACTTTATAAGGTGTTTAACACCAGCCACAGCAAGGTTCCAGACAAGACAAGAAAACATAGAACAACTCGTGAAAATACGTTTGAACCCAGTTGAATCAGTTTCTGTGTTCTCCTTAATTGTGACCCTTATTTTTGGGGTGGGCTGTAACAATAACTATGCGACACAGCAATCAACATTATTAATGTGTAAAACATGTCACAATAACATAAAATACAATTCTTTGTGTTTTTTTTTTTCAAAAGATCAAAAGGAATTTTGCCAACAAAGCTGAAGTTCTGCACACCTTCCTAGGCAGAGTCTGTGTTGACAGTCAGTGCTGGGGATTGGAGTTAAGGCAAATTAATCTAAATGAACAGCAATTGTTAACAACTAGGGATGTGCCGATCAGGTTTTTTGAAACCGATACCGATACCGATCACCTATGTGTGACGATCACCGATACCGATCAAAAAACCGATTGCCTATATGTGAGCCGATCACACAAACCGATCACCGATCACCGATCAAATGGCTTACCTGTAATTTATGAGTGCTGCTTCTGGCTACAAGATCTGAAAACTTTTCAGATCTTGTAGCCAGAAGCAGCACTCATGTTATTTTCAGAACCATAAAATCACCATAATTCAGACAAAAACATATTTTTACTAATTTATTTCAGAGAACAAAGTAAATAAAAGTAATTATCAACTGCATTATCAAAGAAAAATGTTTACCTTACTAACTTTCAATAAAAAAAAAAGGTTTTTTATTGTTTTTAAAAAAAAACACATCTATTACTTCATATAAAAAACTAAAATACCCCATTTGCTACTTAAAGCTGCACTGTTGGCTGTTTTTACAAATGGCTTTATAAATACGTAAAGTATCATTATTATTATTTTTAAATAATTTCGTGCTTTTTTGAACAACTTCCTGCGGGAACCAGGTGGCGGTAATGCGCTTAATATGAGTTCGCCAACCGCCATTCAACTCTATAGAAGAAGAAGAAGAACCAGGAAATACCGCCTCCGCCATTTTACATTCATTAGTTCCACACTCGGCAGTCGGCTTTTGGAGGACTGTTTCTCCCATAAGAGGATGCCTCATACGGATAAATTAACTGGAAACACTCCTCTGAACTCTGTGAATGTCTCAGGACTGGAGCAGCAGCTGCGATCACACCGCCGAGCGTTCCTACAGCGCCGCGCGAGACCAGCAGCTCATGGTATGAGCTAAGGCTAACATGCTAAACCGGACCTGCAGCAGACAGCCGGCTTTGTGCGATCAGAGGTTCCTGGAGCTCGCCTCGATGTCGGACTGGAAGCAGAAGATATCGGGGGACACCCAGCTAACTTGGAATAACAAAGCCGACAGCCTTTTTGAAGCCGCAGCTAAACTGGACTGCCCGTAACTGCGCAGCGGAGCGGACTCGGTGGAGCTACTCGGTGGAGCTACATGCTAACAGGTGTTGCTTATGGGGGCGCTGGCAGACGGCTTTTGGTAAGTTATTAAAACTATTAAAACATTTTAATGACGAATTAGGTTTGTTGTGTTGAAGGACTTCGTTGAACTTCCTCCACGAGGTACTTTTTCGTCGCACGTTTTGCAGTTAGCAAACTTCGCATCACAGGCTCTGTGATCGGTAATTGAAGGCAAAAGCCGATCACATCCGCTTTAATGATTATCGGTGACGATTGATCGGTTTCCGATCGATCGGCACATCCCTATTAACAACCCCAGGTAACGCTTCAGGAATGGGGACTTTCTTCTGAAACATTGAGGCCTGAATTCTCCCTAATCTTATTTGCAGATTGCCAACATTGAAATGGCTTCTTCTTCTTTTTTTTTTTTTTTTTGAGTGCCATGTGTTTGGCATCATCGGATAGCTTAGAACCCACACTTTCAGATTCTGTAAATAACTCAAAATGACCCAGGGGAGACTTGTTCCTGGTTTTGCTGTGGCTAGTCACATATACATTCATAGGCAGTCATATGCCCATCTACATATCTACATATGATATATACACTTATATCCCCACATCCATTTCTGTGTGGTTGTGAGCATGCATAAGTGAATAAGGCTTCTCTAATAGAACATTCAATAGCAACAGTGAAGCATCAGAGATCCGCCCCCCAAGGCCCGTGGCAGATATAAGGTGGACCAGAGCCCAAGACCCCCAGAAGGGCCCCGAGCGCAGAGCCCCCAGGGCCATCCAAACATGACTAGCTACTCACCACCTCCCAGATCCGACCATAAGGTAGAACCAGAAGACCCCCACCAGCGACTACACACAATGACCTCCCGGGGCCCACAGCAACATACTCACAGGCCCCTGCCAGAACCCGTTGCACTGGCGTAGCCCCAGGCCTTGGCACCAAGGCCCAGGCACTGGGGACACCCACCCCTCAGGCCCCGGCCCGACAGGACCAGAGGAACCGAGCCCCACCAGGCAGCCATCAGGCCGAGCCAACATACGCCCAAGCGCCCAACCCCCGACACTTAGGGCCCCAAGCGTGCCGACAGGCAAGGGCACACCCCACTAGGGGGGGCACGCGCCAGGGGCACAACACCAAGCAGCCCTAGCTGTATTGAATAGTGGACAGACTACGACCCGGCCTGACAAATAGACATTCATACACAAACACAATCACACAGACCCACCCTCATCCTCACCCTCACTCACTCAAGGACATACAATAACAACACATTCCAATCATAATCCCGATACTCACTCTATACACCCCAGGTCCAAGACATGTACCAGCCCCCTACTTGGGGCAGCCCACGCCCAAACCCAGGAGGTAGGCCCATTTATTCTGGGGCAGAGAGGAGCCGATATCCAAGATCCGGCCCAACCCGCACCCAGCCGACAGGACAGGACACCCAAGCGGCCCCAATGAGTTGCAGTTTCAGTCCCGCCCATGGCAAACCCCCAGGCCCGAACCCCCCAGAGTCCAGGACAACACCCGACGGCCTGCCACTCTACCAGACCCCACCCCAGAATGGCAGCCAGGGAACCAGGGGGTAATTAAAGAAAAAATAAATAAATAAATCACCAGGGCATGTGTGTTCAGCCCAGTTGCTGAACACAGAAAGAAATCTGATATCTGCTGGGCGCATACACACACTTGAAATTTGTTGCGGGTGGCTTTTCATCCCCTGGCGTGCTAGATTGGCCACTCGGGAGAACGCTCAGTGCCCACTGTTTTTCTCCAAAAGCCCCAGGACAACCCTGTTGGGGGTGGACGCATTTACACACAAACCGTGGCCCAAAAACACTGTTTTATGTTTTTTCTCCAGTCCAGCTGCTGCCGGCAGGGGTGGTCCTAGCCTATTTGGCGCCCTGGGTGAGCAAACCCAACGGCGCCAGCGAAAATTAAGGTGGTGGTGGACTGGCCTACTTCTACGACACGAAAACAGCTTCAATGCTTCTTGGGGTTTGCCAGTTTTTACCAACGCTTTATAAAAGATTATAGCAAGGTCGCCGCTCCTCTGACCCAACTGACGTCTTCCCTCAGGAGGTTTGACTGGACTCCGGACACAGAGAGAGCCTTCACTAACCTCAAGACTTTGTTTTCCTCAGCTCCCATTCTGTCTCACCCGGACACCCACAGTCGGTTCGTGGTGGAGGTGGACGCCTTCGAATCCGGGGTGGGTGCTGTTCTTTCCCAGAGGTCAATGGAGGACAACAAGCTTCATCCCTGTGCTTTCTTTTCTCGACGCCTCTCACCTGCTGAAAGTAACTATGATGTTGGAGATAGGGAGCTGCTGGCCATAAAGATGGCATTGGTGGAATGGTGTCACTGGCTGGAGGGTGCTGAAACTCCGTTTGTGTTTCTTACTGACCATAAGAATCTGGCGTACCTACAAACCGCTAAGAGACTCAATGCTCGATAGGCTCGTTGGTCGCTGTTCTTTGCCAGATTAAATTTTTCAGTCTCGTATATTCCAGGAACACGCAACGTGAAGCCGGACGCCCTCTCACGGCAGTTTGCTACAGCGGACGAACTCGACATCCCCACAAACATCCTTCCCCCATCCTGCACGGTGGGCGTCGACATGGGAGATAGACAAGGTGATTCGGGACGCACAGCAGACTGAACCCGACCCGGGTACTGGCCCCGGGGATAAGAGATTTGTTCCCCCAGCTGCCATCAGTAAGGTACTCCACTGGGTACATTCTGCCAAGTTCTCTTGTCACCCAGGTGTCCGTCGGATGCTGCAGCTCGTCAGGACCCATTTTTGGTGTCCCAACTTGGAGAGGGATGTCAGGGAATTTATTGCAGCTTGTCCCACCTGTGCGCGGAGCAAGCACAGCAACCAACCTCCAGCGAGACTGTTATTGCCTCTTCCCGTTCCCAGCCGGCCCTGGTCACACATTGCCCTCGATTTCGTCACTGGTTTGCCCATTTCCAAAGGTAATACCGCTATTTGCACGATTGTTGATCGTTTTTCTAAGTCCGCCCACTTCATCCCTCTGTCGAAGCTTCCCTCTGCATTGGAAACAGCCCACCTGATGACGGTGCACGTTTTTCGCCTCCACGGCATCCCTGTGGATGTTGTTTCTGACAGAGGCCCCCAATTTGTTTCACAGGTCTGGAAGGGTTTCTGTCAGGCGATCTGTGCCTCTGCCAGCCTGTCCTTGGGTACCACCCTCAGTCTAATGGCCAGACTGCGAGGTGCAACCAGGAACTGGAGGCCATGCTGAGATGTATCACTGTCAACAACCCTTCTTCTTGGTCTCAACAGTTGCCATGGGTCGAGTATGCCCACAACTCCCAGGTGTCCACGGCAATCCCCGTTCGAAGCCGCACTGGGGTACTCCCCTCCTCTGTTTCCCTCGCAGGAGGTTGATGTTGGAGTTCCCTCTGTCGACCTGCACATCAAGTGTTGCAGGAGGGCCTGGCGTGTCACCAAACAGGCCCTTTCCAGGTCAGTGGAACAGAACAGGCATTTTGCTTACAAGCATCAGCGGGAAGCCCCCACCTATCGAGTCAGAAAGAGGGTGTGGTTGTCTACCAAGGATATCACGCTCAGGGACACTCCACGCAAACTGGCCCCATGGTTCATTGGTCCCTTCCCTGTGGTCAAGATCATAAATAGGTCTGCTGTGCGTCTGCAACTCCTAGCTTCCATGAAGTTGCACCCTACGTTTCACGTCTCCCTCCTGAAACCTGTGTCTACCAGTCCCTTGCACCCTCCTGCTGACCACCCACCACCCCCCGCCTGATCGACAACGACCCCACGTTCACGGTTCGACGCCTCCTGGATGTGAGACGTCGGGGCCGTGGTTGGCAATATTTGGTGGATTGGGAGGGCTACGGCCCTGAGGAACGTTCCTCATGTTGACCCCACTCTCATTACTGATTTTTTTAGGGTCCACCCTGAAAGGAGACTGAGACCGCCGAGAGGCAGTTCTTGAGGGGGGGGGCTCTGTAGGATTCCTGGTTTTCTCCCTGTTTTGTCTCTCCCACTCTCTCCATAGCACACTTCTAATTATCCTGATGAGACCCACCTGTTGCTTTCTGAGGAGGACTGATTCTGGTGGCCTTCTTAAGCAGTGGCTAGACACCTCTTCAGTGCTGGGACAATTTCTGCCTTTGGGACCTCCATGTCCTGCTCCTCTGAAGTCCTTCCACAGTCTTCCTCCTGCACTCTCGGGTGCACCTGCAGATAACATTGAGTCCAGTCTCATCAGCTATTCAACAAACACTGGGTCTACCTGTTCCTCTCTCCACTGCTCCTCACCTATTCTCAACACCACGCCAAGAACCAGGACCACTCCTCTTCTTTGATTCATCCATCTAAGACAAAAAGTAAGACAATTCCGATTACTTCAAGATTTAAACATCAAGCCTCCAAGATTGGATACTCATCTCTACTCCGTTCTCTTACAGCTTCAGGCTTCCACCTTCACCTGTAAATAAAGAACACTTGTTTTGTATTCCTGGTTGTTGTGTAGTCCTTCTCGGTCTGCCACTTCGGGGTCGTACAAACGCCACCATGATAGTGGGCAGCTTTAAAGGGACTGGCATATCCTGGCACAAAATGACACCACCTTTTTCTTTTTATATTCTTCTCGAGTCAACATTACCAGTCATGTCTTTCATAATTTCTTTCCCTGCAAACGAGTTTTGCAACAGAGTTCATAAACTTTAGATATATAGTAGTTATTTTGATGACTTTGTATATTTGTTCAGTATTTGATTTTTGTTTTGGGTTTTGCTGTCATGGTTGTTAGATTTTTTAATTTTTTTGCATTTTCTTTGTGTTTAGTTCCTCTTGAGTTCTTTTGTTTTAGTATTAAGCGTGAATAACCTTTTCAAGATCTCGTGAATAACCTTTTCAAGACCTCTACACCATCTCAGCCATGGGGCCGAGATGGTGTAGAGATGGTGCTACATGTATATAACCCATGTCCTGGCTTCTCTTCACTGGCTCCCTGTCCACTATTGGATTGATTTTAAGATTTTATTGCTTGTTTTTAAAATCCTAAAAGGTCTGACCCCGTCATATTTATGTGATCTTATTAACATCTACACTCCAGTAAGTGCACTCCGGTCTACCAACCAGTTCCTCTTAGATCAGGGGTCCCCAAACTTTTTCCTGTGAGGGCCCCATAACTTTTCACTTCTCTGGTGGGGGGCCGGAGTCAGTTTGTAACAGGAAAAATTGTGATGATTGCAGGAGTGCCTAAATGTAAAAATGTATTGTTTTCCAGAAAGCACAATCAAATAACCCTCTCTGGGTTCTTCACAGCACAAAAGTCAGGAGATAAATAATAACACTATTAATAAAATAAATAATAACACTATTAATAAAATAAATAATAACACTAATAAAATAAATAATAACCAAATAACCCTCTCTAACAAAAGTGCAAATGTATTCTGCTGAGCTAACAGTCCACTTTTTAGCTTTGAGAGTTTGTCTGCTCGCATTTGGCCTTGCAAGCTATCATACTTGTCTTTGTGACGGGATTCATAGTGTCGCCGCAGATTGTATTATTTGAATACCGCCACCGCCTCTTGACAGATGACACAGACAGCCTTTTCTTTGCATTGAACAAAAAAATAATCCTTTGTCCACTGCAGCTTAAATGCCCTGCATTCTGAATCAAAATTTCTCTTACCTAATCTTTTTGCCATTATTCCGTTCTGTCTTTGACAGGGGCGGATTTAGGATTTTTTTCTGGGGGTTGCCAGATAGGGGCACAGACCGCAGAAGGGTGGAACACAATAAATCAAATGTGGAACAATAGTTCAAAATAGTTCATAACTAAGGAACATTTTATTGCAAAAGTCCAACTTTATTATCAAATACAAATACACACATGAAAAAAAAAAATCTAAATGCTCTATGGTATTGTTCTGGGGGCCGGACCAAATGTGGAGGCGGGCCGTATCCAGCCCGCGGGCCGTAGTTTGGGGACCACTGTCTTAGATGTTCCCATATCCAAACTGAAGTCCAGAGGTGATCGGGCTTTTGCGGTTGCTGCTCCAAAGCTGTGGAACAGTTTACCCGAGAATCTAAAGACCGCTCAGACTGTTGAGACTTTTAAATCTTTGCTCAAGACTCATCTGTTTTACTTGGCATTTGATCCTCGCAGAGTCTGAGAACAAATTTTGAGCAGATTTTATTGTTGTTGTGTATTTACTGTTGTTTATTATGTTTCAGTGGCACTAGATGCATTTTACTCTATTTTTTAACTGTATAGCACTTTGGTCGGCTTCGGTTGTTTTTATGTGCTATATAAATGAAATTGACATTGACATTGACAAGTGCCTCTTCTCCCTGTTCAGATCTGCTCCTGCCCCACCCACTCCCACCTGTTCCCAGGTGTCTTCATGCCAGGTGTGGTCATTATGTTCTTCAGTCCGAGTCCAAATGTTGCAGCAGTCTCTGTTTCTCCTTCGGTGGATCGTTTTACATTTATGCATATCGTAGATCTCCATGTCTGTTTGTGCTGTTCCCTTTATCCTGTAGGTTTTATAAGAAATAAAAACATGCAAACTCCGGAAAAAAAATAAAAAATAAAACAAGAGATTATAAACAGACTGATTTCCTTTAGACGTTGCGCAAATCTTTGGAGTACCGGTAGCTTTGTTCAAATTTATTTTTTTTAATATTCATGGGGAAAAGATTTAATGGAATATTGTGTATTTGCTGTGAATAGCTAATTTCATAAATGCTGACATTTCTTTCAAGTTCTCAGAAATTAGTCATAAACTCAGTTTCACACTTTACGGGAGGGTTTAGTCAGGACTGTGAGTTAGGGTCATGGCCTGTCATGTTCTGAATTTCTTTTGGTTTTTGTGTTGAGTCAGAGACGTTCCCAGAATTTACACTTGTTTTCTTTCCAAAGTTCATGGAAGAGTCTCATGTTCACACCTGTTAGCTGTTGTTTCTGTCTTGTTTTGAAGGCTTGGACAACAGTCTGTTCTGGTATTAAAGTTAAAGTCCTGATGCAGAACATGTCTCCTGCTCACCTGCGTTTGGGTCCATTTTACCACCCATCCTATGACACAAGGACAAAAAATATATATACCCCACATGGCATCTGACAATAAATTATACAATGTGTTAATAATTATTAATTAAACTTTTTTCCTGTCAAAACGAAGAAGCTGATTACATAAGTGTGCATAGTGAAGTTTTAGTGAATACTTATTTGTGCTGTTGTTAAACAAAAACGCAACACATTATTGTGGAGGGAAATCATTTTTCATTGATAATATTTTATACTATAGCAATGATTCCTTTTGATTATTTAATCAGGATCACAATATGGGAGAATTTGTATTTCCTGCAAAACTGTAGCGTGAATGCTGTATCATTTGTGCTGGTCCCAAACGCAAGTAAATGGTGAGGGTTGTGTCAGGAAGGGCATCCGACACAAAACACTTTTGCCAAAACTAATATACATGTTCATATAAGTGACACCAAACCAGATCGGTCGAGGCCTGGATTAACAATGACCCCTACTGGTGCTGCTGACAAACAGGGTGCAGTAGAAATTGTGCTACTGTTAGTCGAAGACCACGAGGAGGGAAACATGTTAGAAGACAGAGGGAGAAGAGGAAAGTGAAGAATGTAAGACTGAGGGTTGCAACTCTAAATGTGGGGACAATGACAGGCAAAGATAGAGAGCTGGCTGACATGATGCAGAGAAGGAAGGTAGATGTTTCATGTGTCCAAGAGATCATTTGGAAAAGCAGCAAGGCTCAAATCATTGAAGCAGTATTTAAACTGTTTTACCATGGTGTGGATAGAAAGAGAAATTGAGTAGGGGTGGTCCTAAAGGAGGAGTCGGTAAAGAATGTAGTAGAGGTGAAAAGTGTGTCAGGTAGGGTGATGTGTCTGAAGGTAGAAGTACCGGGTAGGCATGATGCTAAATGTTGTCAGTGGTTATGCTTCACAGGTTGGCTGTTGTAATGAAATAAGGTGTGGTAAGGTATTTAAACACTTACTGGGCCACCATTATTGTAGAGATATAGGACTTACTGGTCAGTTTACTGACTTCCCTATATCTCTAGATGCGCAGGTCTGAGCAGACTTTTTCTGCACAAACTTGCCACCAATGCGCGAGTTCTTCCTTTTTCCGATACTAAATTGCTTTTACTGTAATTAGGAAAAATGTAATTTCACGAGAGACTTCAACTTATGTTGGTCTACCAGGAAATAGACCTTTTATTGAAACTATCACAAAAATTACATTAAACATTTGTATCGATATTAGCTCTGATTTACTAACTAAGTTGACAAGAATTCAAATTAAAACAAACAGACAAACAGGAACTTAAACTGTTGGTACATTTACTTGACAGATTAAAAGCTTATGAAAAATAAGAAATAGGAGGAAGAAGATGAAAGCTAAGTTAACTGAAATTGATTATTTTGAAACAACCAGGGTGGCAAACTTTCCCATACAGGTTTCAGCTGGCTTCTCACACGTTCAGGACACAATCAACGCCTCGTTACCTGTTGACGATACGTCTTGGAGATAAGAGTTGAAGTTTGTGGACATTAACGGACTATGTTGTCCAGTTCACGTCCAGATGGGCTTCCGCGTGTGTGAGCTGATTCAGACGAGCAAGAAGAGCCGCTTCTCCCGGCAGGAACAGAGCCAGCTACTGGCTGAACTTTCAAAATAAACTTCAGAAAACAAATTCTTTCATAAAATGAGTGTTTCGAGGCACAGCAAGGCGTTGCCGTGACTCCAGCTGAGACGTGGGTCGATTTGACACAATGACCGGGACGTCTCCAGCTTTTCCAGAGGAGAAGCAGGTTGAGACTTAGTTCTCCCCAAAGCACTGAAGGGAAAAATGCAGGAAGTGCCCCTTTAAGAAGGGGGTGTGACTTAGTCACATACTTCCTGCTGATTGGCTGTCCGTCACTAGAGAAGGAGTGACTTTGAAGGTCAGTTCGTCTGAGTGACAGGTAGGGTAGACAGTAAATAAAAGAACATACGTCACTAGATGCAGGTGCATGTGAACAAGCCATGTACTTTGTTTTGAGAACAGATTCATTGTTTTTAGAAAGGACGGGAGACCGAAAGCAAGCTATGTCTAGCACTTTTCCTTCGTTCCAAAAACAGTTCAAACAAATACGAAGGATTGTTCATTCAACTTTAGACACTTATTCTGCATAGAGCAGACAGTTTAAAGCAAGATCATTCTGAGATGTTCTCTTAACTTTGGCATATTTAAAATATACCAGCTTAGTAAAATCATCATTAAATGACAAAAATATACTGTTGATCAATTCTGAATTAACACACATTAAAGAGAAAGTTCAATCTGATTAATTAGTGTCCATTAATTCATAATAATTGTTAACCAAATATAGTGTCCATTTGTCTCCTTGAGAGTTTCAAGAAGGTGTAACACTGAGAGTTTCAGAGAGATGCAGAGAGGTGTACTTGAAGGTCAAGACAGAGGGCCTGTATCACTACACTGTGATGTGGAGGAGAAATATACATTTTGGAAAGATTTGGATGAAGTGATAGAGAGTATTCCCAGGGAGGCAAGAGCAGACCTGAAGGGACATACAGTATTGGTGAAGGAAACAGAGGGGATGAGGACGTGATGGGTAGGTTTGGTGTCAAGGAAAGACACCAGGAAAGACTGGTGGAATTTTTTTCCAAGAGAATAGAAATGGCTGTAGTCAACACATATTTCAGGTCTCTTGTAAATGAGTTCCCGAGGCTCAGTGGGATTAACCTATACAAATAAAGGTTGAATGAATTTCCAAAAGAAGGAGGAACATAGAGTGACCCATAAGAGCGACTGCAGGAGTATGCAGCTAGGATCTATTAAAAGAAAAGGGCGCTCTTTGATCCAACGCCCTAAACTTTATATTTAGGGATTATCAACATGAGGTGTCCATGCAGTTTGTTGTGTCAATGTGAAAATGTTTTTGATTTAAAGCTACTTAAACAAAAGGGTGATATCTGACCCCAAGACTACAAATGGGAATCATATCTGACCTATGTAGAGTCCACTTGTGCAATTCTGTGTTGCATGGTGGCAAAGTTAGACATTTTTCAAATATATTTTTCACCGACAGTTTGTATTAGCTTTTGTGGCCACCTTGGCTTGAGTAAAAATAGGCAATCTCTCGATGCTACAAGAAACACTAAATGTATCTACTAAAAGTACCCCTCTACTTTGGTTCAGTATATTTTACACACTATTTTTTAGTATGAGTGTATTTTTGGCTTAAACATTTTTGTAATAATATTTAATATATATTTTTTATCTTGTTGCTTTTGTCTATGTTTGACATTGCTGCTGCTGTGACAGTAATTTTCTAAAAAAGATTAATAAAGCATCCATCCATCTATCCATTCATCCATCCATCATCCATCCATTATGCAAAGCTAAAATTAAATGAACAAAATGTTTTGAGAATCAGAAAGAAAACTCTCCAGAAGCAACAGTCATTTTAGTCAGTAATCATAAATGACCTGAAAAAAGTATATTTACATGACAACAAGTGACAAAAACAGGGAAAAACGTGTGGTTAAATAATAATGTTTACCTACGTTTTAATTTAAAAAATGAACAGTATAATTTTCATGAAGTTGAATGTTTATTTAACAGAAAGCCTGTAAAGTTTTTATTGAATCTTTTTTACATTCCAAGAGTAAAACTAATGAACAAGATCCAGATAACATGTAACTATTATATACATTCACGCATAAGTAGAAAAAGAATAACTACTGTTAATTTACCCAATATACATTGTATTTAGTAAAATAAAACTAAGCACAAGTATGTAAAACATCTGTGTATGTACTGTAAAATTAACCTCTCAGTATGTACATCTTTGTGAATCACAGAGTTATAAAAGTCTCAGTGTTTTCTGCAGTCTCTATCAGTTTGTTGGTGTCGATCACATCCGGCTGGGACTTCTCGTTGTTGAAGTAGAGTGGATTTTCAAAGGTGGGGATGGAGCGAGGGGACCGCTTATAGAGAAAGAAAGCAACGACCATGAGTGAGGAGATTATGGCGATGAGCAGCACGACAACCAAACTCGTGTGGACACGACTGCGACGATCTTCACTTCCATGAGGCTCTGCACATTCGACAAGTAGACAGACGTCACTTAAAACATTTTACTGTACATTTACCATTTTTACTTTTACTTCACTGGATTAAGTTCCTAAATTAATTAAAAGATGACACAACTTCAGTTGATGTAGAAATATTAACTTACCGGGTTTTGATTCTGTCTCTGTTTCTGGAACTATAGAAAAAAGAAGAAATTAGTAACAAAACAAATTGCTATGAAACAGAATTGTAAAATTTCATTGATTTTACTATAATACAGAATAAAACTTGCAGTATGTTTAAAGGTTAACATTTCACCAGCATGTGATGTCGTTTTTTTTTTAAATAAAGTGCATGTTAATAGTTTGACTGCAATCTTAAACGACAAAAACAAACATAATGTTTTTAACATAATTACAACGCTTGTCTCATTAAAGATAGATTAGGAAAATAAACAAAACCCAAATGTCAGACTGTTGAGTACGTGTGAGTTTCTGACTTTAAAGACTTTTAACATGCTTTAACAGTGCAAAGCTTTCCTATATTTTCCAGATTCTCTAGTCCAACTCTGCGCAAAAGAAAACTTGCATAAGTATTTGTTGAGGAAGCAGGATGATTGTTGGGGAGTCCTGGCCTTGATTACAGAACACACAAATGAGAATTGCCATGAAGTTGCAAAGCTTCGTACCTTTGGGTGTTTTACAGATGTACGCTCTGTCGTGCCACCTGCGACCCGAACTCCAAGTCCCATCTAAGCTTCTGATGGCACCATAATCAGATTCTGGCTCGTCTGGAGCCCAGTTTTCAAAGTCGAGGATTGTTTTATCTAACCACAACCATGTTCCTAATGACGGGGGGGAAGGATTAGCAAAAAAGTGTAATTTATTTTACTACCAATATCAAGATAATGTTAATTTCTTTTTTAAACCTAGCCTAAATAACAATTTCCTCCTAAATAAAAAAACTGATGAAGATGGTGAACAGACCTTTGTGTGTTTTAAACAGGCCGATCCAGAAAGAAGAATGGCTATCATGAAATGCTTCGATGTTGCTTTTGATAAATTCTTGCTCAGTAGGATCTTCAACACTTGCAAGGATTCCACCTTCACAACAAGAAACAACGTGGTTGGAACAATTACTAAACATCTTGTGGAAACAGCACGTTTACACCCATTTTGTGATCATGCAGCCATTACAAAATTGAGCTACAAATGGAGATTCATAAAATATATCTTACCGTGTCGTACACAGCTGCTAGCGGCATCTGCCCATTCAATTTCATCTGTGACAAACAAATAACAGTAGCCTCTAAAAGGCAGCCAAGTGTAACTATCCTGGTACTCTACATTAGTATCTTCAGGGCAGCGTCCAGGAAATGAGGTGGAGTCTGTTGGAGGAATCTCTGTGAAAAGTACAGACGGTTCATTACAAAATATAAAATGCATTACATGACATTCCTAACTGTCAGTTGGAAACTTTCTGGTAATATTTAGCAAACAAAAGCAAGTTTGTGGATTTTATGGAACAGCTGGCTCACTTACATTTTAAACAGTTTTTGTATATTCACAATTTAAGCGTTGGTATTTACACATAGATCCCTTTATCACTCATTGCCAATTCCATAATATTTAAATATTATACAAATGGATATTTGCTTTGGACTTTAGTTTGTTCATTTACACTGCAAACTTGACAGTTCCTGTTTTACACAAATTAAAAAACACAAACTCACAATAAGAGCGATATGTAGGAAGTAGGTTAAAATAGTCATTTAACACAGAATGTTCCAAAGATGTGAGAGTACAAGAAAAACAACCACTATTCTGAAAATGGTGGGACGTTTTGTAAAATATAAATAAAATTTAAAAAAAAATGCAATGATTTGCAAAAGGGTCATAGAAAACATATCAAATGTGGAAACTAAGGAACCACTTTTTGGAGAGAAAAAAATGTAATTTTCAAATTTGTGGCAGCAACACATCTCAGAAAAGTTAATCAGGGGGCAATAAAAGGCTGTAACTGAAAATAGTACAAATAAAATCATTTATAGGAACCTTTGGCATCTGGTTGGATTGACAACACTGATATTTTTTTTTTAAATAACATTTCTAAGGCTGAAACATGATCATCAGGCCCTCGGGAACCATCAGATATAAATCAGGTCTGATTTTGTTATGGACATCACTGAATGGGCTCAGGAACACTTTTCCAAACCATTGCTTATTGTGCCATCAGCAAAAGGTCACCCTCCTGGCGCCCCTTTGATGAAGATAGTGACCTTTGTGTGTTTCAAACAAGCTGATCAGTGGTCATTTTGAGCAAAGGAGGGTTTAAAGCTCTATCATCTAAAATAGAGAAACACCACCGTAGTCTGGCCAAAGCTCATTTAAAATGGACTGCGGCAAAATGAAAAATGGTTCCGGAATAAGACCATTTAAAGTTTGAAATAAATTTAGGAAACAACGAAGACTACATTAGGCTATTTGTACTAAAGAGAGGGAACAGTCAGCCTGTTATCAATGAAAGCCTGCCTTTCTGATGATATAGAGGTGCATTAGTGCCTCTGGCATGGGAGACTTACACATCTGGAAAGGCACCATCAATTTAAATAAATATATACAAAATTTAGATTGACATATCCTCCCATACAGTAAAGAAGACCCAGATGATTGGAGAGTTACATTAGACAGTAATGGGACAACCTTCTCCTCCATAAACTCCAACAACTGGTCTACTCAGTTCCTACAGATTTTTTTTTAAACAACTGATTTATTAGAACATCTGGCTTGTTTACCATGTTCTATTGAGGAAAGTATGAGTTTATGAAATTTTCAAATTATTGCATTAAGCTTTTATTTACATTTTACACAACATCGCAACCATTTCGGAATTGGAATTGTAGAAACACCAAACATATATGCCTTTGTGAACATGATATATGAAATTAATTCTGTAATTCATATCAATGCTATAAAACTTTGTACCTGACGACTGCATACAAACGCTGTTCATTGTCTGGTTGCAGTAAGCAGTCTTCCATTTTCCTTCCACATCTACGTATACACATGGTTTGTCCCTGCTTGGTTCATTTTCAGCCCAGTTGGCGGAGCTCATGCGCCAGCCATCAACATACCTGAAATAACCTCCAGTCTGAAAGCAACAAATAAAAACAAAAACGTTATTTGCAATTTTAGAAAGCAACTATTTCATTCATTCTGTTACCAATCATTCAGTAACTGTAGAATTAAGTATTTAAAGGGGCTAAAGGAGCAGTTTAAGCAGTGCTGTGCCCTCAAGGCCTGCAAGGCCTTCTCTGAAGGCCTTAAAATTATTTAGAATTAAAATTAATTTTTTTTTTTTTTTATTATATTTTGTCCATGAATACCTATTACATAATTCCAAATGGTCTGGCCACTTCCTTTCTTTGCTACACCCCTGGTTGAGCTGCATCCAGACATGTATTTTCATATTTAAGCATCTAACCAATCACATTTCAGCCACTATTTGTTGCCAGGGTCAAACAAATCTGCCTGCCGCCTTCTATCTCAGTTCTGCTACCCCTGTGGCACGGTCGACCAAGCTGTTGCTTCAACCAATCAGATTTTGAGTTAGCAACACCTGCTGTTTATGGGAGAAGCCAAAAGCCGTCTCTGCAACTCTTATGCCTGGTACCCACTGCCCCGGTGTCGGGCGGCTGAAGCGGCCGGTTTACATTCAAAGTCTATGAGGAGACGCGTGGAGTCACGGCGGTTCGGGAAGCGGCGCGATTCGAGTGATCGAAGCGGCGCGGCGGCAACCTGCAGTTCCTTTTCCACGCACGCGCGCGTCCAAATCAACCTAGGCGAAGAACTGCCAATGCCAGAAAATCCGATCTCTGGTGGCTCGACGCGTCCAGCAAACAGTCGGGAGAGCCCGGAAAACGAGCTGAACAACCCGGAAAACGTGCTTCTGACCCCTCCCTCTGCCACCCCCTAGTGCGCGTCATCAGACGGTCTTCAGTGGCTCAGTGGGACCGTGACAAGCGGCCAAAAGGGGGCGGCAGGCGCGTTTCGAGTTGTGCAGTGGGGACCAGGCATTACGTTTTACGTACGCAGTAATGAAACTTCAGCATATTCACACGCTTTGATTGGATAGTCAGTGTGTGACGGCACGTCCGCGGCGCGGAAGCTGATAGTCGGGTCGTTCTGTCCACAAAGATAAACTTTTTCGCTATTTTTTTTTAAATCTAAGTAGGTTTTTACAGTTTTGCAATGGTCCAAACTTGCTGTGTTATTGGATGTAACGTCCGGTCACACGACTGAAAAGGTAAAAAGATAGAAAATGGACTTTCTGTTTCCTGTTTGCTGCCTGCAAACAACGCGAAGCAGCAGGTCATGTGTCGGACAGGAGATGAATGGCCTGGATCTCAGCGGTGACACGTCCTGATGCAACTTTCTGCATGTCCAAAAATACCTGCTAGTTGGTTCCAGACATTCTGGTGAGTTTTGTTATATTATTTATAGATGATTATTTTTTGAATTGATTTTGTTTTAAGATTTTTTTTCTTCTTCTGCTACCTTTCATTTTATATCTTGTTTTTTCCCTTTCATATGTCTGTAAATTGTCTTTGTGTTTTAAAAAAAGAAAAAAAATTCAAAGGTTCAACTAACATTTTTTTATTTTATTTTTTATTTTATTTATTCATTTTATAATTTTATAATACATTAATGTGTCCTGTTCAGCGTATTTGCCATATTTTTATTGTCTCACACAAAACTCTGTCTAATATCAGACAAGCTCATAACAAGCTGTGACCTCAAATTATTACCCGGGGATATTAAATATTTATTATCAATTATTATTATTGTCAATTATTAATATCATATTACAGACAGTGTAATAACAAATAATCAGGATTTTTGGTGAGTAAAATGTTGCTATATTTCTAAATAATATTGCAGTTTTATCAGGTTATTTTTGATGCTTTTTTTATGTGTGTCACAGCTGTACCTGCAGTAGAAGTTTATAGATGTAGTCATAAAATAGTTATTGTGGCTTGGATTGATTCAGACGGAGCACTACTGAAGGCCTAGGTGTGAAATGCACGGCCCGCCACTGAGTTTAAGCTAACATTTTCCATTTAGCCTTTTGCAGTTCAGTTGTTTTCCAGCGACAGGAGTTTGAGGTGGCTGCAGCTCTTCACCTTATTTTTGTTCAGTCCGATCCACAGAGGAGTTTTGAGCGTGGAAGCCAAGAGCTCAGCGTAGGCGTTGGTCCACTCAGTACGCAAGCTGGCCAGGTTGGCTTTGTCGCTTTCACAGCGTTTCTTAGCGTCTTCCCAGGACAGCATTTGAGTCACGGCCTTGATGCTGTCGTTCCCCACATTCTGATAAATGTTGGGTTCTATTGAGTCTGGTTGTGGCTTGATACTTGGATCTGTGGAGAACAAGACAAAGATAAGAAATAAATATTTTGTTGTTTAAAGCGTTGTTTGTGATTCTGCAAATAGAAGGTTATTTTGTAACTTTTTTTAATTTTTTACGTCATTATATTATAAACCAGAAATAAGGACTGCAGGAGGAATTTCTACCTGTACTTAAGCAGAGTAGTGAGGTGAAATGATTTTTCTACCATTCTGAACGTTAAATATTCCTTTTTTAGACCTTTCTTAAACAATAAAGGGAGAAACTCACTGATATTTTTGTGGCAGACATATCCATACGTATCATTACAGGACTTAATCAACCATTTCGCAACCCCAAAAGAAGACCTAGTGGTTATCACCACGCACTCCTCCTGGAAACAAGAAATAAAAGTTTTAGTATTACTTTCACTTTGATCATATATACATTTGTATCTGATCTGTATAGAAATAAAACATTTCAGTCAAGTTCAACCATTTTTCTTTTTTCTTTTACCTCATTCCATCTTCGATAAAATGATCCAAAACGGCGTTGATTTTTCTAAAAGAGAAATATAGATATTCATTATATATGCAGTATACAGTAAACTTGCACAAAAGATTTGGCAATTGTTTAATGTTGAATGCCCTTTAAGACACAACTTGGGCTTAAATCTGCAGCCTCAGGGTTACGAGACCACGGCATTGACCACTGAACTACCACATCCAACAACATCTCATTGTCAGAGCAAAAAATAAATAAAAGTAGGCAACAATATAAAACAATATTCCTGTGTATACTTACAGAATAACCCCAATTTGTGTATTGTCGTGTTTTTCCATCAGTCCAGAAAAATCCTTCTGGACTTAAACTGTTCAAGCCAATCCACAAATCAGTATTTGGTACGTCGAGCAATTTCATGGTCAAGAATGCTGTAAAATCCAAAGATATGAAAAGTCAAAAAGTTACAACATTATTTAACTTTGTTTTGTATTTTTTCCCCAAAGTTTTCTTAAACTTAAGGCATGATTTATTGTTTTATTTTACATCTTATTCATATGCCAGAATGAAAATAGTTGATTTATCATTCTTGGCATAATGAAAACGACAATAAAATACCAAACTAAGCATCATAAACTTAAGATCTAAAATGAAGGAATGATATTTATATGACATTTTTATTATTAATATCCGTATTCTCTTATCTACATAGTTAGAATGCATACAAAATATTCAGGAGTGGTTATTTAAGGTAAAATTGTCACATGTGAATATTGCAGTAATTTGCATTTACGCATGTATTTATAAATACATGAATATAGAAACGGAGTGAACCTTGCACTTGTCTTGTGGAAATGGAGACCAAGTTAGCTTGCAGATTAATGCATTGTTCTCGTGCTTCTTGCCAACTGCTCTTGCGGTTACTTATTATCTTGTAACACTGTAACAAAGAAAGTGACAAAAAACTCAACATGAGTTAAAATCAAGCAGGGTCCATTTCTTTAGAAAACTACAACACCTTATTTTTCAGACTATAAGGCACACTTCACATCCTTTAATGTTCCCAAAAATCGGCAGTGAGCCTTATAATCAGGTGCACTTTATATATTAATTCTGGTTGTGCTTACTGACCTCAAACCAATTTTATTTGGTTATTGTGAATGAGTTGAATAAAGTTTGACTTATCCGACTGTTTTGTTTTGCTTAATGCACCTCATAATCTGGTGCACCTTATGTATGAAAACAAACTCATTCATTGATATTGTGCCTTATATTCAGACAAATAAGGTATACCCCTGAAACTGTGCATTGCAAATTCCTTTGTATAGATAAACGCAATGAAGTGATTTGTTGTTGTTGTTGTTGTTGTTTGACATAAACTTTACTATGACAACTAACCTTGCATGCAAGGTCGTTAGATAACCCGATAAAAACTTGTATTTAAAAAAGATTGAATGTGGCATGTTTTAATGAAAATTGTTATAAAAAAAATAAAACCAATGTAGTTATAAATTACAAAAATATATATTACTGTGGTATAGGTAAAAAGTTGTCATTATTTGCTCATTATACTAATTAAGGTTATTAATATATTAAAAACAACAATAGACCTAACTAGCCTTTGCCACTACTTTTCATTTTTTTAAGTGTAACCACGGCTTTATACAGTAATCTACAAAAGTCTTAAACTAGCCCTCTTTCTGTTTCTTTCAAAGTTTTTCTTTCATTTTAATTTGTCTTTATCAATAGATTTCCAAGCTTCATGAAGCTTTTTAAAAGCTGTTTTTGTAGAAGGTTTCTGGAGCCTTTTTGGAGCTATTTTTCAATGTTTTGTTTTGATTTTTTTTTTTTTATCTAATCCAGACGCCTTGTCTTGCTCATTGTCTGTCCAGTTATTGTACCATCACCGCATATTGTGCAGTGTGCAAAAGAAATGTGGTAAATAGACAAATGGAGAACATAGAAAGAAGAGTCAGAGCTAAAACAAACATAAAATGCCTTAACTACAGCAGAAAAAGATAAAGATAATTTTTTCTGACAAAGCGCCTAAAAGTTGAATCCAAACTGGTTATTTGGTAAGTAGTCTAATGCATCAACAAACCACAGATGTTCATCCTTGAGTTAAGGAGCTTTTTACTGATAGCAAACATAGAGTGTTACAAACTGACAGTGACTTCTCTACCTTTGATCCAAACTTGGTCCACAAGTTTTGGCAGCCTCCAGTAGGAGGGACGGTCGGGGCAGCTGTGGTGTTCACACGATGCGTGTTTGTTCGTTTGCAGATGGACTGAAGCTCTCTTCCACAATTATGAGTGCGCCAGTAACCTGTAGGACCAACAAATTATCAGAGAGTGGTACATTCTTCATAATATTCTCACTCGAACAGCTTTCTCAGGTTTTTAAGTCTGCGTTAATCGGAGATCTTGAGGTGTTTTAACTCACCCATGTGATAACCCATTGCAACACAGTTCTCATCGAAGGCCTCAGTATTCGGCTGATTCTCGTCCCATCTTTTATACGTCACTGACGTACCATCTAACCACCTTGAATGACAGATATCTTGGTTTAATTTATAATGTCAAGTCATCGGAAAACATTTCAATTGATTGTATTTTTGTTGTTGTTTTGATTTGTTTGTTTGTTAGTTTTATTGTACAATACGTTTTAACCGAAAGCCTGGTGATAAGTGTTTCTAACTTTTTTTTTTTCTTCAGCTGCTCTCTTCTTCAGAGGTCACCACAGTGAACTACTCGCACAAAGACTTGGCAATTGTTTTTACGCTGCATGCTCTTCCTGACCCAACCACAGACCACTGAGCTACCACAGCCCTCTGTGCGGAGCAGAGCTGCTATCTAGGGCACCCAGGGGAGCAGATGGTGGGGGTTAAGGGTCTTGCTCAAGGTCTCAGAGTGGGACAAATCAGGGTGGAGGCAGGTGTGGGTGTTCCACGTTTCTCACCCACATTTTTGATGTTGTCGGTCGGGGAGTCAAACTGTTGATCTTCCAATCACAGACCCACCTTCTCTAACTTCTTCAGCACCACTTCTCTCATACATGAATGTAGCTGTTTAAAGTACGTTTGTATCAAGAAGCTGTCATGATTCTGGGGGGTTTATTCTTTCTTTATTTTGTATGTTGACCCAATCGAGAGATTTATTATTATTATTATTATTATTATTATTATTATTATTATTTGAAGAAAATACCTGACAATTAGCTATATATTAGTAAATTACAATTTTTTTTTATTATAATCAAAAAATGTACCTTTTTTTATTTATTATGATTTTTTTAAACTAAAATTAAATCGTAATTATGGCCGTTTCATTTTAAGAAAGAAAAAAAATCGCATTAGAGCAGGTAAAACAACGTAGACAAAAAATGGAAATGGCAAATACAGAGGCAATTTGTTTGTAATTGTCTAGTTTTACAGCTATTATCACAACCAGGAAACTTTCCCCTGTAGAACCAACAGCAAATTATTTTGTTTTTGTGTTTTTTGATTCTACTCACCAGCATGAGCCATCAAGGTCCACAGACAAACCTATGTAAAATGATCCATAGCTTCTGGATATCTGTAAACAAATGCAAGATAAAAATCACATTTCTTGTTATTAAGCTGTGTGTATGTGTGTGCTGTTGTGGCAAAGCAACAACACCCGCCTGTTTCCACAAGAAAATGTTTTCTTCTTTGCTGTTGACCACTGCCAGTTCACCATGTCTCTGCTGGCAGAAGTGACGAGCTTCTTCCATCGACTTCGCCTGTCTGTTGATGAAATACTGGTTTCCTTTCCACGCGAGCCAACCGTCCGCAGTCGTATTAAAATCTGCAAAAGTTGGAAGACGTAGGAACGTGTGAAT
>JBBPBX010034441.1:0-25295 GCA_038048925.1 Garcialebias charrua
ATATATATACAGGTAGTCCCCGACTTACGAGCGCTCTTACTTTTCATTCATTCATTCATTCATTCATTCAACCTTTATTTATACAGGCTAGCCTCGTTGAGTCACGGGGACTCATTTACAAGAGGGACCTGTCTCACTTACACCAAACAACCATCCACTCTCACACTCACACCTAGGGTCAATTTAGAGTCACCAATCAGCCTAACAAGCATGTTTTTTGGTCTGTGGGAGGAAACCGGAGTACCCGGAGGAAACCCACGCATGCACGGGGAGAACATGCAAACTCCACCCAGAAAGGCCCCGGACCGGGATTTGAACCGGCAACCTTCTCGCTGAGAGGCAGCAGCTCTACCAGTTGTGCCACCGTGCTGCCCAATGTCCCTTCATTGGCTTCCTGTCCAGTTTTGAATCCATTTGAAAGTTTTATTGTTTGTTTTTAAGTCTTTGAACGGTTTTAGTCCCTCTTATCTGTCTGAACTGCTTCAACTTTATGTGCCATCACGTGCTCTCAGATCCGCTGACCAGATGCTTTTAGCAGTCCCGAAAACCTTTTATAAGACCAGAGGAGACAGAGCATTTTCAGCTCTGGCTCCTAAATTGTGGAACGAGCTGCCACTGAAGGTCAGGCAGGCCCCATCAATATCTGTTTTTAAAACTCGTTTAAAAACACATATGTTTTCATTGGCTTTTAAACCAGAATGAGTTCACATCTCTGTTTTAATGTTGTATTATTTTACTTGTGATGTTCTGATATTTATATGATTGAGATTGATTGTTTTTATTGTTTTGTGCTTGTTTTTATTCTTGTACAGCACTTCGGACGGCTGCTGCTGTATTTTTAAGTGCTTTATAAATAAATATGCTATGGTATGGTATGGTATATTCCCATTTTACCTTGGTGCAATGTCAATAAAGATATTATGATTCTGATTCTGCTATAGACTCCACAGCACCAATATACACACTGAAACTTATCTGTTAAATAGGATCTAAACCACTGTAGAACAGGACCCTGAATGCCCACCCAGTTCTCCAGATGAGACAGAGGGTCTGATGGTCCACTTTGTCAAAGGCAGAAGTTAGGTCCAGCAGTATCAAACTATTCAATTTGATTCAGTTTATTTATATAGCGCCAAATCACAACAAAGTTGTCTCAATGCACTTTACAGGAACATTCACTTTGTTGCAATCTCCCATCCTGAACAAGCACAGGCAACAGTGGAAAGGAAAAACTCCCTTTTAAAAGGAAGAAACCTCGAGCAGAACTGGGGTCAGGACAAGCAGCCATCTGCTTTGACCTGCTGGTTTGAGAGGACAGAGAAACAAATGAACAGAGAATGGTCGGTCCAGATATAGGTCCAGGTGTACCTGAAAGACAAAACAAACAAACAAAAAACATGTTAGGATAGAAAAAATAATTACAAATAAAAAACAGGTTGAGCAGAGTGAACAAGTAGTTGGTTTGCCCTCCAGCAGTCTAAGCCTAAAGCAGCATAACTTAGGGATAGCTCAGGAAAACCAACCCTAACTATAGGCTTTATCAAAAAGAGAGCCTTAATCCCAGTCTTCAAACTGGACAATGTGTCAGCCTCATGGACATAGATTGGAAGTTGGTTCCACAAGAGAGGAGCCTGACAACTGAAAGCTCTGCCTCCCATTTGGTTTTTGTAAACTCTAGGAACCACAAGTAAACCTGCAGTCTGAGAGCGAAGTGCTCTGTTAGGAAAATATGGAACAATAATATCTGGAATATAAGATGGAGTTAGGTTGTTGAGGGCTTTGTAGGTTAGAAGTAAGATTTTTAATTCAGTTCTGGATTTGACAGGGAGCCAGTGGAGAGAAGCTAAAACTGGTGAGATGTGATCTCTCCCAGTAACTCCAGTTAAGACTCTGGCAGCAGCATTTTGGATCAACTGAAGACTTTTTAAAGAACTATTTGGACACCCAGATAACAAACCATTGCAATAGTCCAGTCTAGACGTGACAAATGCATGAACCAGGTTTTCTACATAATCTAAAAAAGCTAAGTCTGGTCCTCTGGACATTCAAAAACAAAGCAAAAAAAAAAAAAACTGTAGAAACGTTTCGTCTTTCATCTGAAAGACTTCCTCAGTCTGAGCTGCTGTATTCAGCTCAGTCTTATAAATAGCACCCTCTCACAGTGGATCAACCAGTTGGCTGATGACAGCCGAAACCAGCTGCTCACATGATCAAGGAGGACCATCAGCCTAACGATGGATCGTTAGCACCCTGATGGTTGTTTGCTATTCACAGAGGGCTGAGTGATACTAGCAATAACAGCATTGTAAGAGGGGGACAGTTGAACCCGGAGGCCTCCACCTCTGTTTAATGATGGACGGTTTCTTTTCACAAAGATGGCCTCCTTTACTCCTCTCTCAAACCATCGTTCCTCTCTATCAAGGATGTGAACATCTTCATCCCTGAAAGAGTGACCTCTGACCTGGAGATGAGTGTAGACCACAGAGTCCTGACCTGATGATGTTGATCTTCTGTGCTGGGCCATCCTTTTGGCCAGTGGCTGTTTAGTTTCCCCGATATAAGACTGATCACCCTCCTGACACTGAACAACATACACAATATTACTCTGTTTGTGCCGGGGGACTGGATCTTTGGGATGAACCAGTCTTTAATGTATTTTGGGGTTTAAAAGCCACTGGGACGTTGTGTTTAGAAAATAAACGTCTCAATGTCTCTGAAACTCCTGCAACATCTGGAACGACCACTGGTCTGGGTCTGGGTTCCTTCTTTTCACCTGATGGCTGCTGGAGTCCTGTTTGGGTTTCTTCTTTCAGGAAGGCCCAGTTAGGATATTGAAGGGATTTCTCATGAGGTGTTCGAATGACCAGTCTCTCTTAGAAAAATGACGAAGATTTATTGACAGAAACACAGGTTTACAGGTTAACAGAGTTACAGCATGAATAAGCAATTCTTTGTGCACAGAGAATTGTGAGCATTTTGACAGACCTGTCCTCGGCGAAGTCCCTCAAAAAGTGCTGAAGATATCTGAGATGTTTTGGAGTATGAAGCTGCAGTTTGAGCTTCTCTGGTCTCTGATTGGCTCAGAGCACTGATAAGGCGTCCTGGAGCCTTTCTGCTTGTCAGTTCTATGACCTTGTAAATTTATAGCTGTGGTGAGAAGTCTCTCGAAACTGTGTTCTTTGTTCTGCTTATCTGCTCAGTAAGAGAGTTTTAGAAATGTACCATTAGATGTGTCCTGTGTGCGATATTAATGTAAATTAATGTCCAAGTGTGTGGTTCATAAGTACTACTTATTTTAGTAGTATGATTCCTGTGTTTGTGTGTCTGTGTGCTCTGATCTCCTCAGAAGGCCAAGAGAAGCACAAAGGGCAACTGCCCGCTTAGCATGTTATCTGCATCAGAACATCCTGTTCGTTAGATCTAAAAGTATGTCTTATAATGTTGTCTAATTGCATAAACATATGTAAAACAGTTGTAAGTAAGTAAGTAAGTAAGTAATTTTTATTTATATAGCACATTTCCCAGACATGAGAGTCACAAAGTGCTTCACAGGAGGAAAAATAAAATCATAAAATTATAAAATCACAGAAATAAAATCATAAAATCACAGAGATACTATACAAAAATCACAGAGATACTATACAAAAGGTAAAACATAACTAGCTCTAAAAACAATGTACAAAGTTAACCAAACGCCTGTCTGAAGAGATGAGTCTTAAGACTGTTTTTAAATGCAGCTGTTGACTCGGAGCAGCGTATTGTTATAGGGAGAGCGTTCCAGAGCCTCGGAGCCACCACTTCAAATGCTCTATCGCCACGAGTTCTAAAATGAGTTCTAGGAACTGTCAGCAGTAGCTTATTTGAAGACCTCAGAGTTCTAGATGGACAAAGAGGCTTCAAAAGGTCCAATAAATATTTAGGAGCCTCACCATGTAATGCTTTAAAAGTTAATAATAAAACTTTAAAATGTGACCTAAAATGAACTGGGAGCCAGTGTAGAGAGGCCAGAACCGGAGTGATATGAGCTGTTCTGGGGGTTCTAGTCAAAAGCCTGGCTGCAGCGTTTTGCACAGATTGAAGGGAAGCTATGGAGGATTTACTAATCCCCACTAAAAGGCCGTTGCAATAGTCTAGGCGGGAAGAAATAAATGCATGGACAATCATTTCTAATTCCTTTTGTGATACAATAGCACGTAGCTTAGAAATATTCCTTAAATGATAAAAACTGTTTCGAGCTAACAATTTGCAATGATTGTCCATTGACAGAGAGCTGTCAAAGAGAACACCCAGATATCTGAGGTTGTTTTTGTTCGCAAGGTTTAAGAACCCAAGATGCTTCTTAATTTCAATGATTTTATCATCCGGAGCAACGATAAGCGTTTCAGTCTTGTTAGCATTTAGCTGCAGGTGGTTGTCATTAAGCCATATCTTAATGGCTGATAGGCAGTTACTGAGTTCAGTCAATTTATAGAATTCAGACAGACGAAATGAACAATACAATTGAATGTCATCAGCGTACACATGGTATGAGACGTTACTAAAGCTATTTAAGATAAAGCCTAAAGGGCGTAGGTACAATAAAAAGAGGATCGGGCCCAAAACTGAACCCTGGGGCACCCCATAGGGCAGATCAGAAACGTCAGAATGAACATTGTTCATGAAAACAGTAAAAGACCTATTAGATAAATAAGAATTGAACCAATTTAAAACCGTACCAGAAATACCAAACAGGTCACATAATCTGTTAATGAGAACAGTGTGATCCACAGTATCAAATGCTGAAGTCAAGTCCAAAGCAACAAACACAGTGTAATGTCCAGTATCAGCTGCCATCAACACATCACTAGAAACTTTTAGTAATGCAGATTCAGTGGAATGCAGTCTACGAAAACCAGACTGGAAACTGTCCAAAAGATCATTGTCCTCAATATAAAAGTTCAGTTGTTGAGCTACAACCTTCTCAAGGATTTTCGACAATAAAGGAAGTTTAGAAATGGGTCTATAATTTTCAGGCAGAGTGCAGTCCAGGTTAGGCTTTTTTAACAGAGGACAGACAACAGCAGTTTTAAAACATTGAGGTACAGATCCAGAACTAAGAGATAAATTTATCAGGCTGACTACACTGGGACCAATAAAATCAAAAACATCTTTAAAAAGAGATGATGGAAGAACATCCAGTGGACTCGATGACATTGTCATGTGTGTCAAAAGATCAGAAATGTCCTTAACGGACACTGGGTCAAAAGAGGACCATGTCGTCAAGGTCAACGGTTGAGGGTCCACATAACTGGATGTTGATGGTAAGATACCAGCTCTGATGTTAGCAACTTTGTCAATAAAAAATTTTAAAAACAAATTACAATCAGCATAATTAAAATTACTTTGAAGCGAACACATCGGAGAAACAATGTTTTTGATCGTGTCAAATAAGATTTTTGGATTTCGTCCTTTTGATTTGATGAGATTAGCAAAATAATTTGATCTTGCATTCTTAATCATCTCATTTAAGGAACAGATTAAGTCTTTTAAATGAAGCCTGTGAACCTCTAAGTCAGTACGTTTCCATAAACGTTCTGTTTTCCGACATAATCTCCTCAGTGACATGATTTCATTATTAATCCAAGGAGAGTTTGTACCACGAACAGTGCTTTGTTTCAAAGGTGCAATTAAATTCAAGAGATCAGTACAGTAAGCATTAAAACATGATACTGCTAGGTCCACATTCAATGAGTTAAAAACTAAATGTGAAGGATCAAAATGCGAAATAAAAGTTTTGGCTGTGTGCTCAGTTATTATTCTTTTTTGGATCAAGCGACTAGGAGGAGCAGGATCAGTGCTGAAGGACAAATTAAAATATAAGCAACTGTGATCACTGAAACATGTGTCCTCTACACAAACAAGATCAATATTGAGGCCAAAGGAAAAAAGAAGATCCAAAGTATGACCTTTGCAATGTGTGGGTACATGAACATGCTGAGTAAAATGAAAAGACTCAGTAATAGAGATAAGATCAGCTGCTGCTTTACAAGAATCATCATCTACATGTAAATTGAAATCACCCAAAATTATAATTTTCTCCAGTTTGATGATAGTAGACAGCAGCTCAGTAAATTCTGATAAAAACTCTCCGGCTGCGCCAGGAGGTCTGTATACCAAAATACAGTAAAATAAATTAAAAGAGCCAACTTTAATTATTTGAAGTTCAAAAGTAGAAAAAGTAGGTGGTTTTACCAGTCTGCAGGAGAAAGTGTCTTTAAACATGGTCGCTAGTCCACCTCCTCTGCGCCCTTCTCTGGGAGTTGCAAGCACCGAACAGTTTCCTGGACAGAGCTCCCGCAGGTGAACAAAGTCCAAACTTTGTTGCCATGTTTCAGTTAAAAACATGAAGTGAAGAGATTCCTTTGTGAACAATTCATTCACAGCAAATGACTTGTTGCTGATGGAACGAACGTTGAGGAGGGCCATGCGCAGAGATGACAGTTTATCAACTTTCATATCCATATTCAGCGGGATGTAGATTAAATTGCGCTCATCCAAGGAGCGTTTGTGACGAATAAATCTCCGTTGGTGAGCATGTAAGCCTCTATTCATATAGAGAGATGGCGATGAGTTGCAGGTCCCGACAGACCCGGCTCCCAGTGACGTGTCCGGCTCCCAGCTGGTTGGCACGGACCGCAGACATCGAGATGAACCCCGCTCACTGGCCAAAAATCTGTGCAAACGTCTTACACGAGCCTGGACTCCGGCTCGAGATCCCCTTTTACGTTTCTTGCTTCTGGAGAATTGCAGCGGGCACTCATGTGAGCAGCAAACAAACGGAGGTGGAGGTGGATTTCTCCCACCGGAGCTGCTCCAGCTGTTACAACGAACCATTAGCGATTCTTTGATCGCCAACAGCGCATCACGGTCATAGACACGTACAGCAAACGTGCTACATTTGCTGACAAAAACTAAATAAATAAAAAATAAAAACAACAGACGGCTAAAAAGAATAAGTCGGGGAGCACTGGCGAAGCCAAACAGAGGCGCCATCTTGCCACACCCACAAAGCACTTGTGTATTAATCATATACAGTAGTGTATTCGATTCAAATGAGATTAACATATAGAACTTCTAAACGTGTGTACATTGCTCTAAAGCAGGGGTGTTCAGACTTTTTCAGCATGCGAGCTACTTTTGAAATGATCAAGTCAAAGTGATCTACCTACTATAAGGCCCAGTTTACACGAAAACAACCTGTGGAAACATTTGTGTTTTTTCAATGTTTATTGGGGGTAATAAACAAAACATAAGCTGGTTGTTATGAAAAATGCTGTAGTTTTCATGTCAGTCGGGTTGCCAGATAATAAATTATGAACTATAGTACAGTACTGCGGCTTTAAAATGATAGTATTTTGACTGAAACTGGTGTGTGTGCTGAGTAAAGATGTTCTAAGATTCAATTCAATTCATCCATCCATCCATCTTCTTCCGCTTATCCGGGGTCGGGTCGCGGGGGTAGCAGCCTAAGTAGGGAGGCCCAGACTTCCCTCTCCCCAGCCACTTGGAGCAGCTCCTCTGGGGGAATCCCAAGGCGTTCCCAGGCCAGCCGAGAAACATAGTCCCTCCAGCGTGTCCTGGGTCTTCCTCTGGGTCTCCTCCCGGTGGGACATGCCCGGAACACCTCACCAGGGAGGCGTCCAGGAGGCATCCTAACCAGATGCCCGAGCCACCTCAACTGGCTCCTCTCGATGTGGAGAAGCAGCGGCTCTACTCCGAGTCCCTCCCGGATGACTGAGCTTCTCACCCTATCTCTAAGGGAGAGTCCAGACACCCTGCGGAGAAAACTCATTTCAGCCGCTTGTATCCGAGATCTCGTTCTTTCGGTCATAACCCAAAGCTCATGACCATAGATGAGGGTGGGAACGTAGATCGATCGGTAAATTGAGAGCTTTGCCTTTTGACTCAGCTCTCTCTTCACCACGACAGACCGGTACAGCGCCCGCTTCACTGCGGACGCTGCACCTATCCGCCTATCGATCTCACGCTCCAGTTTTCCCTCATTCGTGAACAAGATCCCGAGATACTTAAACTCCTCCACTTGGGGCAGGACCTCCTCCCCGACCCGGAGAGGGCATGCTACCCTTTTCCGGCTCAAGACCATGGCCTCGGATTTGGAGGAACTGATCCTCATCCCGGCCGCATCACACTCGGCTGCAAACCGCTCCAGTGAAAGTTGTAAATCACGAACTGATGAAGCCAATAGGACCACATCATCTGCAAAAAACAGAGAAGCGATTCTAAGGCCACCAAAACGGATCCTCTCAACACCTTGGCTGCGCCTAGAAATTCTGTCCATAAAAGTTATGAACAGAATCGGTGACAAAGGGCAACCTTGGCGGAGTCCAACTCTCACCGGAAACGAGCCTGACTTACTGCCGGCAATGCGGACCAAGCTCTGACACCGGTCGTACAGGGACCTAACAGCCCATATCAAAGGGCCTGGTACCCCATACTCCCGGAGTACCCCCACAGAACCCCCCGAGGGACGCGGTCGAATGCCTTCTCCAAGTCCACAAAGCACATGTAAACTGGTTGGGCAAACTCCCACGCACCCTCCAGGACCCTGTTGAGGGTGTAGAGCTGGTCCAGTGTTCCACGACCAGGACGAAAACCACACTGCTCCTCCTGAATCCGAGGTTCGACTATCCGACGGACCCTCCTCTCCAGAACCCCTGAATAGACCTTACCAGGGAGGCTTAAGAGTGTGATCCCCCTATAGTTGGAACACACCCTCAATTCAATTCAGTTTATTTATATAGCGTCAGTTCACAAAAGAAGTAATCTCAGGGCACTGAACAGAAACATTTATACAAAATAATAATTTAACAGAAACATCCATGGATAAAATAATAATTTAACACTATTTGTCTGAGGAGCAGACTGCTTCGAATTTAACTCCATTGCAGAACTCTCATCTTGAGCAAGATGAAGTTTGTGTTGTTTTTCTTGAACATGTGCTCAGAAAAGGAGGTGGTAAGGCATTTTTTTATCTGGCAACCCTAGGCTCAGCTGCATTCATCGTGCATGCAGCGACTGCATGATCACAGTTACGTCCAAACTGGTGAATAACGTCTCTTTGGACCTGGATTTTATTAGATTTGCTCCTGCATGCTGAAAAAGGGCGAGTAGCAGAAAAACACTCAGCTCTCTGCCATTATTTAAAACTGTTGTTAGTGCAGAAAAACTTTGGACTGCAGCCGTCTGTATGTGCAACTTCACACACGGAGAATTTCACACCTTCGGGGGTGGGGGAGCGGGGATGGGGTTTCCCCGAAAATCTCTCAGACCTGGTTTGAGAGAATGAGGGTTGTGAATGGCTGCCCTGTATGTCAATCAAGTGACAGGATGTTTGATAGGCTGACAATTATTTAAATGTCATGCTGTGATCTACCAGTAGATCACGATCTACCTAATGAGCACCCCTGCTCTAGAGCCTGTTTTGTGTGTGATTTCTCTTCTGTCTGGCTGCTGAGTTAGTGGGGACGCTGTCTGCTCTGTGGTACAGAGTCCTGATGACTCCTAACTTGTGCTCCAGAGGGTGATGGGAGTCAAACTGTAAATACTGCTCTGTGTGGGTGGGTTTGTGGTACACCTCAGTTTGTAAATGTCCTGAGACCTCACAGTCCAAGAAAGCCAATCTGCCATTTTTTACATCTTCTCGTGTGAACTTGATATATTTATCCACAGAGTTGATGTGATCAGTAAAATCAGAGTCAGAGAGTCTTTATTGTCATTTGCACCGCATGTGGTACATGTGATGAAAACGAGATTATGTACATGGGGTCCCAGTTACATCCAACAACAAATGCAAGAGAAAAACAGTAATAACATCTAGAATTAACTAAGAAAAACATCAACTAGTAATACACTAAGCCCTAATATAGTGGAAAAACATCATTATAAACAGCAGCACGAACATGAGTCTGTATGAGCAGATGGTCACAGATGAACACAGCAACAAGAAAACAGATCAGCATCAGCATGATGTGATATTTCACAGTGATTATTCTTATTATTTATTTATTCATGAGTCTAACAGCCTCAGGGTAGAAGCTGTTCCTCAGTCTAGTGGTTCTACATTTGATGCTCCTCAACCTCCGTCCTGAGGGGAGTGGGGCAAAGAGTGAGTGTGCTGGGTGAGTGAGGTCTTTCATGATGCAGGTGGCTCTTTTCCTGCATCTGGAGGTGTAAATGTCTGTGATGGTGGGGAGACTGACTCCAACATCTCTTCACCTGTGCAGCCTCCATGCCACACGTTGATGCTGGAGCACAGGACGCTCTCCACTGCACACCTGTAGAAGGAGGTGAGGACTGGGCTGCTCAGACCAGCTCGTCTCAGCCGTCTGAGGAAGACAATGTTGGACTTCCTGAGATTTAATTTTAACCCAGGTGTCGTCAACATACCTGAACCAATGACTTGGTGGTCTCCCTGAAAAGGACGTCAAGGCTCTCTTTTCTACCTCCTCCATGTACAGGTTGGCAACAATAGGAGAAACTGGAGACCCCATAGCACACCCATGTTTCTGCCTATAATATTGCTCCCCATATGTGAAGTAGGTTGACTGCAGGCACAGTTTCAAGAGTTGACACAGTTGTTCTGTGGAAAGTGTGGTCCTGCTGTTCAGAGTGGTGTCTGATTTTAACCTTAAACAGACCACCTCTACTGCCTCATCAACAGGAAGTAAAGAGTGATGTGACATCAAAAGAGACCATTGTTTCATCAGTCTCCATGATGACATCCCTCACCTTATCCGGATAAGGTGAGGGATCCACCCACATTTTTTGATGTTGTCAGTACCGGGGCTTGAACCAGCAATCTTCCGATCACAGGCCCACCGTCTCTAACCACTGCGCCACCACTCCCCCACAATGCTGTTATTGCTAGTATCACTCAGCCCTCTGTGAATAGCAAACGACCATCAGGGTGCTAACAATCCATCGTTAAGCTGATGGTCCTCCTTGATCATGTGAGCAGCTGGTTTCGGCTGTCATCAGTCAACTGGTTGATCCACTGTGAGAGGGTGCTATTTATAAGACTGAGCTGAATACAGCAGCTCAGACTGAAGAAGTCTTTTGGACGAAAGACGAAACGTTTCTACCTTTATTTTATTTTTTTGAATGTCCAGAGGACCAGACTTACATTTTTTAGATCTTAAAATAACATTACAATAAAAACATCATACAGTCCTAATACAAATTCCACAAACAATACAGATTATATTACCTCTGTGATGTCTGTTATATCCACGTGTGCTGCTCCCTCCTAAAGTGTCACTGCCCTGGCAGTGTGGCACTATTATTACTATTAAGTTTTGGTGTTTTTGTCTTTACCCAGTTTAGACTGCTGTAAACGCACACATGGTTAAGGTGCGGAGCTGCTAACGTTGATTTAGCATCCCACATTCTTTGAGCTTGACTGACTGACAGAACTGACCAGCCCACAGACTGAAACTGTTGTCTAAAGCTTTCTGTGTTGCCCTGTGGACAAAAGGTTTTCATAATAATCACTTGTCAATGTTTATTAGAGTTAATTTTTATTATATTTAAAAACAATGTCATTAAAATAAAATAACTCCATCTTGTATTTTTTTGTGTGTTTTTCTTGTCTTTTCTGTTGGTTTCCAGTCGTTTGGAGCAAAACTTGATCAAAAGTGTCCCACCAGGAGCCTTTTCAGCCTACAAGAAACTCAAGAGAATGTAAGTCAGAATAATTATGATTATGCTTTTAATATCTTGTAAAAATGTACGACTTTATCATGCATACGACTATTAGTAATCACAATGTTTTATTTAAATTCTCTTTAGTTCTTTATAAAATTAATAGCTTTATATATATTTGATATTTTCTAAAAGGAAATGCATCAAAGTGACATCAATAAAACCAAATCAACAACCTACAAGATATGAAGTGTTTGAAAAGATATTTTGAGCTTCTAATTCAATGAAAAATCTTGACATGCAGAGTGGAGAAGGTTGTAAGGGTTCCTACAGATGGTTTTAACCTCATTTCAACTGCATAGTTTGATATATATTTTTCAGCTGTGAACAGAAATGAAAGACACGCACATTGCACACATTGCATGACACTGCAAGCAGCTTCTCTCTGTTCTGTCTCTTTAGTTGTCTTTTCCTTTTCTTTGCCCATCACTCTCTTTCTCCACCTCATTTCTTTGCACGCTCTGCTCATCCTGTGGCTTTTTTCTTGTTCTCGTCTTCTTGCCTTGACCTCAGCTGATGCTTTATAGCATGTTGATTTTTCAGACAGTTCTAAGACATCCATGAAGAATACAGCCCGTTACGTTGCATTATAGTATCTCATTCTCTCCCCAGTGACCTGAGTAAGAACCAGATTTCTGACATTGCTGTGGATGCTTTTAGTGGTCTTCGTTCGCTCACCTCTTTGTAAGTATGGCTTGAAAATATGCAAATGCCCACACAAGTGTTTGCTATTTCAGACATTCAGCAGATAAATAAATAAATCTGTACCAAAATAAGGATCTGGTAATCCATCCATCCATCCATCCATCCATCCATCCATCCATCCATCGTCTTCCGCTTATCCGGGGTCGGGTCGCGGGGGTAGCAGCCTAAGTAGGGAGGCCCAGACTTCCCTCTCCCCAGCCACTTGGAGCAGCTCCTCTGGGGGAATCCCAAGGCGTTCCCAGGCCAGCCGAGAAACATAGTCCCTCCAGCGTGTCCTGGGTCTTCCTCTGGGTCTCCTCCCGGTGGGACATGCCCGGAACACCTCACCAGGGAGGCGTCCAGGAGTAGGGATGGGGCCGATCCGATCCAGTATCCGTATCGGTATCCGATACCAGCATAGTTTCAGTATCTGGTATCAGTTCCAACCTGCTGATATTTTCCAATCCAGTTTCAAAGAGTATTTATGTTCAATCACATTCTGTGACTGCTTTAACAGTGTGTGAGTTAAACCCAATGACAACACTTTCGGCCTCACAACAGGAAGAACCTAAACTTTAACAGTGAACAGGAGGCAAGTCTTCACCACACACATCCTTCTTACTCATGGTTCAGTTGGAAAAACTAAAAAAACGCTAAGCATGATGGGAAATACAACACAGCCACTCCCTTACTGGTTAAAGACCGTGTAAAGTAAATTTCAATATTTTCTTAAATAAACATTATAAATGTCATAATTGTAATGTTGTAAATGAGTAAAAAGTCTCAAAATTGTAGATAAATTAATTTTGGAGTTATAGATCAACCTGTGTATAAAGATATGTCTGTTTCAGGATTTTTTAGGCGTGTTTTAAATGTGACCGCGTTTCGTCACGCGGCCTTCTTAAGTATAGCCCCACCCCCTGCAGCTCCAGCCGTATAAATTACTTCTTCGCCTCGGTGGAGCCGTTCACTCGCGAATCGAGCAGCCGAAGTGACGGCTCGCAGGACAAACTGCGCTGCTGCGGGCTGTGACTGACAGCTGACACCGCATCTCTCCTATGTCTTTTTATCTTCTCTAAAGAGGAATTATATAATTGTTGCAAATTGCAGCCACTAATATTTGTTTATTCCCCCACATTTTGTTTTAGATAATTTATTCTGTCAAACGACGGACATTGTTTACTTACGAGACAACGGAATAGATAATGTCTGCTAGTTTAATCTGTGACTATTCTGACAAAAAATGTGTAGCAAAGTGGCAAACTATATTCTGTTCAATGTTATTTAGCCTGCTGGTTGTCTAACTTACTTTGGCTATGCTAGCACGTCATTTTATCCATGGAATAAAAAATAAATAAATACCATTCTGATGCAGGCTGTGAAGAACGATGCCGACCGTCACAGTGGTCACTGTCTGACTCAGAGTCTGAGTCTGGCTCTGGACGTTCAAATGAGTAGGGCTGGAGAACTCCAGCCTTCAAGAACATCTTCAGGGTGCAGGACACGGGCACAGTACTGCGCTGAAACCACGCCCACGCGCTGACACGCCCCCAGCGTTTCAGACCAGGGCACAATTATGTTTTTTCATTATTTTTGAGACTTAATTTTATAAGGTAAACAATGTTTTTAATCAGTCAGATTTATATGGGTGATTAATAACACATATTTATGCCGTGTGACAAACTCAAAACACACATTTAATTTTACTTTACTCAATCTTTAAGGGTGTGGCTGTGTTGTATTTCCCATCATGCTTAGCGTTTTTTTAGGTTTTCCAACTGAACCCTGAGTAAGAAGGACGTGTGGGGTGAAGACATGCCTCCTGTTAGCTGCTAAAATTTGTGATGTTCCTGTGGTTAGGCTCAGAGAGTCTTCATTGGATGTCTCACACCGTGTTGAAATAAATGTTCTCAGTTCAAAATTTTCATTATACACAGTCGTGTACTTGTACGGTGTCTAGGGTTGGGCATCGTTTGAATTTGAGCGATTCCGGTTCCAATTCTGATTCTTCGTTTCGATTCCGATTCTTTTCGATTCTCGAGTCCGATTCTTTTTGTAGGCGGGGTTAAAAAAAGACATGTCAATTCAATTCAGTTCAGTTTATTTATACTGTATAGCTCCAAGTCACAACAGAAGTTGTCTCAGGGCACTGAACAAAAAACAATCAAATATAAAAATAATAAGTTAACAGAAACTTTAATATAAAAATAATGGTAACACTATTTATCTGAGGAGACTACTTTGAGTTTAACTCCATGTTATAAAAAAGCTACAGTAGTTAGCCAGAGTTATTTCAGGATGAAATAATTTGAACTTCTGTTTGAATTTAATGCTATGAACTTTTTCCTTTTTGTTACATTTACTATGAATTTCTCACAGGGCAGATTAGAGCCAACATGGACTCACCAACATATATTATTATTATTATACATATAATATTGTCCAGTGTCTGATGCTGCAGTCATGTTACTGAGCTCCCACTGATGGGCTAACCTGGTTCCACCACAGCAGCAGGATCTTCAGACAGAACAGCTGGTGGGATGTCCTGGTATCTGCAGCCCTCTCTCCATTTGTTTCTTCATGGACATGGAGCTGTGACATTATGTTGTGCCTCTTGCTCAGCAAAAAGCTCCTCCAGTGGAGACTTTCTGGACAGACTGCAGGAAGTTCCTAAACAAACAACAGGTTTATCAGTATTATCAGTAAAAAGAGATTATTAAATCATTTTTAAGACTGAGAATGTGTACAATTATTAGCTCTGTTGTTATTGCCTAACTAACCTATTCAATAATTCTTCAAACTGTGACATTCACTCATAATGGAATGAAAGAGAACATAAACAGAAATTATATAATACTGAAAACTAGAGACATTAAGACATTTTAAAAGACACAGAGAACTTTAAATGGATTAAGAATGTTAATAAGTGTTGGATTTGAGTGCAATGTAAGTGCAATCCATGGTTGAATCCACATCTGAAAAGGGATGCAACCTTTTCACAACATATGCTGTAACAGTTCTGTGGCACTCTTAATTCAGTTACACTGACGTTTTTACCTTGGACGCTGGTGAACACTGTGAAGCCATTTCAGGTCGTTTGTCTAAGAAAAAATACAAGCTAACGTTAGCATCGTGTTTGTATTTGAGCTGACTTACCGCTTTAAGCAGAGTATAACTTGTTATCTGCCTTAATGTTGGTATGAGATGTAGTTTATAGTTTATTTATTTACCTGATGGAGCCGAAGAGGTAGCGATTAGCGAAAAGTTCGGCGGAGCGTTTTGCAGACGGACCACTCTGTACTTCCGGTCGGATACGAAGCGAAAATAATCCGGTGGAACGCGTCAAAGACGGGACACTATTTTACTTCTCCACCCTCCTTTGCATGATAGAAAATTATTGCAAGTGCTGCACTGACCTGACTGGTCATTTTATTAATTAGTAAGCTTTCGATCTCGGAAGCACACTTCCGGTGGATTCTTCTTCGTTGGGTTTCGGCGGCGGCTACTTCCGGTCGGCTAACTAGCATCGAACATAGGAATCGCAAATTAATATTTTGAACGATTCCGGGAAAACCGGACAGTTAGTCCCGGTTCCAAACGATTCTCGATTCTTGATGCCCAACCCTAACGGTGTCGGATCGGAAAATTATCGGTATCGATCGATACCCAGTTTTAAAGTATTGGTATCGGATCGGAAGTGAGAAATGTGGATCGGTGCATCACTATCCAGGAGGCATCCTAACCAGATGCCTGAGCCACCTCAACTGGCTCCTCTCGATGTGGAGAAGCAGCAGATCAGGTAATCAATGGATTTAATATCTATCGCTGTGATCATCAAAAAAGGGGAGGTGGAGTCGCTATTTACATCAGAGATTCTCTGGTTTCTAGTCTTGTGTCTGCTAAAACAATCCCAAACTAGTTTAGATTATGTCAAAAGCGGATTGCAAAAACTGGAAAGCCTTAGCAAATGTTTTAGCTCGACAGTAAACAACTGTATCATCAGCATAGAAATGTAAGGATGCATCAGAGATGCTCTGACCTACATTACCTATGTAGATTGTAAAGAGAGTGGGTCCTAAGACTGAGCCTTGTGGTACACCATTTTTAACTGTTAAATAACTGGAAGAAGTACCGTTATGTTGAACACATTGCCTTAGGTCGGGAAGATAGTTAGAAAACAACCAATGGTGTGATCAGAGAAACCGATTTCTGAGAGCTTATGACACAAGATGTTATGATCCACAGTGTCAAAAGCTTTAGACAGGTCTAAGAAAAGTGCAGCACAATAGTCCTTAGCATCCAATGCTTCAACAACATCATTCAGAACCTTCAGAGAAGCAGTTGTTGTGCTGTGTTGTTTCCTGAAACCAGATTGATGAAGAGGTAAGATGTTAAATGAGTCCAGATAATTTTTGATTTGAGATTTTATCAGTTTTTCTAGAACCTTGGCTAAAATACAGAGTTTAGAGATCGGTCGATAGTTGTTCAGTGAGGTGGGGTCACCTCCCTTCAGCAAAGGAAGAACAAAGGCTGTTTTCCAAGCATCCGGAATGGAGTTTTGTCTTATGGACAGATTAAAGCCTCTTTTCCACCGCTCGGCTCGGCTCGGGTTGGATCGGCTCAGATCAGCTCAGTTCGGGTCGGGTCACATCTAGTTCTGTTTCCACAGCTTTTTTGTACCCCTTCTGTGGGCGGGGTCCAGAATCCTACTCGTCTTACCACATGGTGGCAGTAGTGTTCCCTCAAGCTATTTACTACAGTACTAGCCACCACTAGAAGAAGAACACAATAAAGGCTTTGACAGAATGTTGTGAAAGAGATGTCATGCTATAATGAGTACCTCATGAGCTGTAATCTTTAAACCCAATTCATAATCCTACCTTGTTGCCTTCTTTAAACCCATGTATTTTCCAATTTAGTATTTTTACAATAAAGATGTATTAAAGCATATTTTATTATTTAGTTATGCACAAGGTGCTTGATAAAGTTGCAAAACCATATTTATCTGAGCTGCTTCAACCTTCCTGCCCTCCCCGATCTCAGATCAGCTGAGCAGTTGCTGCTGACAGTCCTCAAAACTTTTTAAATCTTATTTAAAAACACACATTTATTCCTTGGCTTTTAACACGTGATCTTATCTTTTATGGCATGTTAACACACCTGCAGTAAGACTGGTATATGTATTTATTTTTGTATGCTTTTTATAGTTTTTAATTAACTTGTCTTTTATGTTATTGTACAGCACTTTGGTTGACCCTGTGGTTTTTAAAATGTGCTTTATAAATAAAGTTGATTTAAAACATCACACTGTGATCTTTGAAACTGCCAGTGTCTCCCTGGTAAAGTTGCTGCTGGGTGGTAGATGGATGGTCTGTGAATTCTTTAACTTTAAACTGTCCAAAGGACTTTGGCCACTTTTAATTTTTGACTTTTTTTGTATGACTTCATCCAAGAACAAAATAATTTATAATGTAATAACAGTTGAGCAGATTCTAATAATGTTCATCTTATGATTCTTTAAAGGTCAAATGCAAATGGAAAGTTCTCTTAACTTCCAGTATGGATTTAAACACAATACACACTTCACATCACACATATCACATCATACTGATGCTGATCTGTTTTCTTGTTGCTGTGTTCATCTGTGTTCATCTGTGTTCATCTGTGTTCATCTGTGTTCATCTGTGTTCATCTGTGACCATCTGCTCATACAAACTCATGTTCGTGCTGCTGTTTATTCCCACTATATTAGGCTTAGTGTATTACTAGTTGATGTTTTTCTTAGTTAATTCTAGATGTTATTACTGTTTTTCTCTTGCATTTGTTGTTGGATGTAACTGGGACCTCGTGTACATAATCTCGTTTTCATCACATGTACCACATGCGGTGCAAATGACAATAAAGACTCTCTGACTCTGACTCTGACTCTGACATTGTAAAATAAGTTTAGGAAATTGAATGTTCGAGGACACCACTTAAGAAAATATAACGTTTAATAGGAAAAGTTTGAAGTGACAAACAGAAGTAACAAATTTCCATCTGGTGTCTCACGGCTTCCTACAGAAGATGACACAGGTTGTTGAATTCTGGTGATTTTCTTCTGTTGACTGTAAAAGAAAAATGTGATTAATTTAGTCCAGAAACTGTTTTTTTTTTTTTAAACAACACAGTGTAATCACAACATGTTCATATACTGACTGTATCCTGTTGGAGTTATTTGAAATAAAATTCAATGTTTTATAGACATAAATGTGTCAAGCTACCTCCATTATTTTTCTCCCTTGTACTTTGTATCACATATCATCAATTATATCAAAAACCACATGGCTGATATTTTTCAAAAAAATATAGTGTGATCACAACATGTTCATATACTGACTATATCCTGTTGGAGTTATTTGAAATAAAATTCAATGTTTTATAGACATAAATGTGTCAAGCTACCTCCATTATTTTTCTCCCTTGTACTTTGTATCACATATCATCAATTATATCAAAAACCACATAGCTGATATTTTTCAAAAACATATAGTGTGATCACAACATGTTCATATACTAAATGTATCCTGTTGGAGTTATTTGAAATAAAATTCGAATTTTTATAATTTATTTTCGTTGTGCAAGCACAGGTTTGGAAGAAGTCAAAGCGAACCTACTTTAAATGCAGCAGATTTGACCACTACGTGACAATATTAAAGCGTGGTTAAGCTCAGGAGCCCTCGTACTATAAAGTCAGCTATGAAATATATTTTATATCTGTTCATTGAGCTACATTTTAAAGACATAAAGCCGCCCGCGCGCCGGTTGCTCGTGGCGAACCTACTTTTTAAAATCCTGCAGTTTTGAGCAATACGTGATTTTATTAAGGACACGTTCAGCTGAAGACCCATCTTTGCTATAATTTTAAAAACAAATAATTGTTTTTACCGTGTTTATCATGTAAAGTCCTGCCGTGATCACTTCCCTCGCTTCCGTGAAAACAGCTCGAGTCTCCTCCTTCCTCCTTCCGGAGCGGGTGAACACGCCTCAGTACCCCTCTGAAACCAGACCAAAAATCTCAAGAAATCTAGCGCGGCACAGCACGGAATATCCGGTGGGGAAGGCATGAAGGGGGTCTCTGCGACGCACATATGACGTAACATCCGACCTGTGCCGACCGGTGGAAAAGGGGCAATCAAAGATGTGGGTCACAGGGACTGTGATGATATGAGCAGCCAGCCTTAAGAAATAAGGTGGAAGTTCATCTGAACCTGCAGATTTTTTAGGATCAAGATCTTTAAACAGTTTATTTACCTCACTGACTGAGAACGGAGAAAAAGAGGTGTGATTAACTGAGGATTGACTTGTAGGAGGGATTTGATTTGTAGAAGTTTGGTTATTAGATGGAGTGGCTGATTTTCCATTAGAAACTGTGTCAAATAATGAACTAGAAGCAACAGACGTAGAGGTAAAATTATCCATCATCACACTGAAACTTCTATCAGAAATGTAAGACCTAAACCACAGCGGAGCTGAGCCAGTGATGCCCACCCACTGCTCCAATCTGGTGATAAGAATATCATGGTCAACTGTGTCGAAAGCAGCTGTTAAATCTAAAAGCACAAGTAAAACACTGTTTCCAGAATCTAGTGTTAAAAATATGTCATTAAAAACCCTTAAAAAAGCAGATTCAGTGCTTTGGCACATTTTGAAACCAGACTGGAAGACCTCCAAAATTTTAAATTCATCCAAAAAGGACTTCAGCTGGGTGTAAACAACTTTTTCCAAAATGTTGGATATAAAGGGTAACTTTGAGATTAGTCTAAAGTTTGACAAAGAGGATGGATCAATGCCAGGTTTTTCAACAATGGCTGCACCACAGCATGTTTAAAATTGCTTGGTACCACACTAAACATCAAACGGCTGTTGATCACATTTAGGATAAAGGAGCCAACAGTAGAAAATACCTCCTTAAGGAAACAAGGAGGAACAACATCAAGGGGGGAACCTGGTGATTTCATACTGGTGACCAGTTTCTCTAGATAGGAGAGGGAAATAGGCTCCAAATGATCAAAAACAGCAGGACAGGGGACCAGGATGGAAGGGTTATATGATGGAGAAGAGATACAAGTCCTAATGTTAATAACCTTGTCCAAGAAAAAATGAAGAAACTTATCACAAAGTTCTCTGGATTCTTCAAGAGGGACCAGTTCATGTGCATTGAGGACAGTGTTGATTATATTATAAAGAACACGGTGGTTAGGAGAGTTAGCAACAAAAATGTCAGATAAATATTTTGCTCTGGCTGCTTTCATAGCTCGTTGATAGCGATGCCAACTCTCTCTCAGCATATCAAAAAGTCGAAGTTTGTCCTTTCTCCACTTGCGCTCATTTCTCCTGCATTCCTGTCTAATGGCACGGGTTTGGTCACTCAACCACGGGTCCGATCTTGGCTTTGATCGCCTCCTTTTAATTGGGGCCACATCATTCAATGTGTCAGCCTCATGGACAGAAACTGGAAGTTGATTCCACATGAGAGGAGCCTGATAACTAAAAGATCTTCCTCCCATTCTGCTCCTGAAAACTCTAGGAACCATGAGTAAGCCTGCAGTCTGAGAGCAAAGTTCTCTGTTGGGGAAAACATCTGTTTGGGAAAGTATGGAACAATAAGATATCGAATATAAGATGGAGCTAGGTTGCTGATAGCTTTGTAGGTTAGAAGATTTTGAATTCAATTCTGGATTGACAAGGAACCAGTGGAGAGAAGCTAAAACTGGAGAGATTTGATCTCTCCTACTAACTCCAGTTAAGACTCTGGCAACAGTGTTTTGGATTAGCTGAAGACGTTTTAAGAAGTATTTGGGCACCCAGATAACAAACCATTGCAATAGTTGCAATAGTCCTGTCTAGACGTGACAAATGCATGAACCAGTTTTTGGCATAATTTTTAGATTAGATGTTTCGAATTTTAGTGATATTACGCTGGTGGAAGAAAGCGGTTCTAGTAACATTTTTAATGTGGGGGATAATAGACATGTCCTGATAAAAAATAACACCAATATTTTTTAATATTAGAACTGGAGGCCCGATTAACCTCCTAAGACCTTAGCACTTTGAGATTTTTGTTAATGAAAAGTGCGTTATAAATTAAATTTATTATTATTATTATTATAAGACCTGAACTTTTGCATATGTGGATGCCAGGTCCTAGGAGGTTAATGCCAGCCAAGGAGAGTGTAAGACTGAAAACTGTATTCCTATGATGCTCAGGTCCAAAAACCAAAACCTCAGTCTTGTCTGTATTCAAAAGCAGAAAATTTAAGGTCATCCAGGTTTTTATGTCTTTAAGACATGCTTGTAGTCTAAGTAGCTGATTGGATTCATTGGGCTTCATGGGCAAATATAACTGTGTATCATCAGCATAACAATGAAAATGTATCCCAATTTGTTTAATAACATTACCTAATGGAAGCATATGCAATGTAAAGAGTATTGGTCCAAGCACTGAACCCTGAGCAACTCCATGATTAACGTTGGTGTATGATAAAAATTCATTATTTGCATTTACAAATTGGAATAGCCTACAAAAGATAAATACTTTGTAGGATTTAAACCAATTTAGCACAATTCCTGTAATTCCAGTATCGTATTCAATATCTGTAATAGAATATTATGATCAACTGTATCAAATGCAAGAAAGTTCATGCTCAAAAATCCAGGTACCAAATCCAGTAATTCTCAGTCGGGTCATCTGTATCAAGTGCAGCACTGAGGTCTAACAGGACCAGTGTAGATACATGTCCATTGTCAGTGGCCATGATAATTAAGCATTAAGGAGAATATTGCATCTATCGTGGATGTTACACTGAACTTACTTCTTAACCCTTTAAGTAAGAGATACAACAGCAGTACTACAGAACAGGAATAAAAACTTGTGGATGCAGTCCTCTGAGCCATGAAGGACTTTGGTGTTAACAACACCTAGTTAAATTAGTAAACGAACGAACTAAAGGATTAACAATACAGTAACTAACTAACTGTACTGTGTCTGTTGCAGAGTCCTGTATGGCAATAAGATCAGTGAACTGCCTAAAGGAATATTTGATGGACTACTTTCACTGCAACTTCTGTGAGTACTTTCCCTGGTCTGCTTTGTGTGTTTCTCCTCAGCAACCCTTCTTTACTCAGTGAAGCTCAACAGCCTGCTGGTGGAGAGGTCTGGGTAGCCTTTTGAAAATAACAACTATTAAAATCTGTTGAGAAAGTACAAATGTAGTTTGCTTTGTGGTTTGATTTGCAAACATATTTGAAGAAAAGAAAAAAATATTTAACAAAAAAGGGTGAAATGCAGAAACCTACACTTTCTAAAGATATTGAAGGTTAAACAAAAATAAGAATATGTGTTTACGTTCAAATAAAAGCAAATTACTTCAGTGCCATCACCAGTCTCAGAGGTTACCTGTTTGTACCGTATCTAGACAAAACTGATCAACTGGGTTATAACTAGATATTCATATATGGTATGTATGTTTGTATGTATGCATGCATGTATGCATGCATGTATGCATGTACTGTATGTACAGGTATGTATGTATGTATGTATGTATGTATGTATGTATGTATGTATGTATGTATGTATGTATGTATGTATGCATGTATGCATGTATGCATGTATGTATGTATGTATGTATGTATGTATGCATGTATGTATGTATGTATGTATGTATGTATGCATGTATGTATGTATGTATGCATGTATGTATGTATGTATGTATGTATGTATGTATGTATGTATGTATGTATGTATGTATGTATGTATGTATGTATGTATGTATGTATGTATGTATGTATGTATGTATGTATGTATGTATGTATGTATGTATGTATGTATGTATGTATGTATGTATGTATGTATGTATGTATGTATGTATGTATGTATGTATGTATGTATGTATGTATGTATGTATGTATGTATGTATGTATGTATGTATGTATGTATGTATGTATGTATGTATGTATGTATGTATGTATGTATGTATGTATGTATGTATGTATGTATGTATGTATGTATGTATGTATGTATGTATGTATGTATGTATGTATGTATGTATGTATGTATGTATGTATGTATGTATGTATGTATGTATGTATGTATGTATGTATGTATGTATGTATGTATGTATGTATGTATGTATGTATGTATGTATGTATGTATGTATGTATGTATGTATGTATGTATGTATGTATGTATGTATGTATGTATGTATGTATGTATGTATGTATGTATGTATGTATGTATGTATGTATGTATGTATGTATGTATGTATGTATGTATGTATGTATGTATGTATGTATGTATGTATGTATGTATGTATGTATGTATGTATGTATGTATGTATGTATGTATGTATGTATGTATGTATGTATGTATGTATGTATGTATGTATGTATGTATGTATGTATGTATGTATGTATGTATGTATGTATGTATGTATGTATGTATGTATGTATGTATGTATGTATGTATGTATGTATGTATGTATGTATGTATGTATGTATGTATGTATGTATGTATGTATGTATGTATGTATGTATGTATGTATGTATGTATGTATGTATGTATGTATGTATGTATGTATGTATGTATGTATGTATGTATGTATGTATGTATGTATGTATGTATGTATGTATGTATGTATGTATGTATGTATGTATGTATGTATGTATGTATGTATGTATGTATGTATGTATGTATGTATGTATGTATGTATGTATGTATGTATGTATGTATGTATGTATGTATGTATGTATGTATGTATGTATGTATGTATGTATGTATGTATGTATGTATGTATGTATGTATGTATGTATGTATGTATGTGTGTATGTATGTATGTGTGTATGTGTGTATGTGTGTGTGTGTGTGTGCGCGTGCATGTATGTATATATGTATGTATGCATACATATATACATACATGCAAAGGTTCAGCACAAGGGAGGAGCATATTATTTTACTGCTCCCATGAGAAAACATTCTGCACCCAAAACTCAATCAGCCCCATAAGTATGTTGGTATTTTCCAATATTGTGTTGGGACAATAAATTACATTTTGCTAGTCGAGGATGTTGCTTTGAACCACGGCTCGTCTGCCGTTGGTATTTTTGCTGCTTTGTTTTTTTGCTGCACTTTCAAGTAATTAGTTCCCTCTGTGAGCTGCCTAACGAGGCACGGACACGTGGCACAGCAGCATGCAGGAGTGTGTATCACCTGTGTGCACGCATGAACAGGTTGTGCCAGTGCAGGTTCTCGTTAGAATGCCTCGAGATAATTACGCTCAACCACTGTACCAAGTTCCTCAGCTGCCATCGTGGAGAAGATGGAGAGATGAGGCTCTGCAGTTGAACACAGGAGGAAGGGATAAAGAGTGAAACGTGGGGGAATGTAACAGTAAAGCAGCAAGAAAAGGGACATTGTAGCGTTCCAGGGCAAACGTGTTAAGTCTGTTACATTAGCTAACAAGGTATGAGAGAACAGAAAGGTGGAGCAGGTGGAAACTTTTCTTTTCATGTCCTTCATCCCTCCATCACATTTCTTATTTCCCACTGACAATCCCCACATCTTACCTTTCAGGCTCCTTCATTTAAATGAACATGTGTCCCTCCAAATTAAATGTCCTCTGTCCCCTCACTGTCTCACTTCATTTTTTGTCTCCATGTCCATTCTTCTATCTCTTCTCATCCCCCTTTTTCTCCCTCCTCACCCACAGACAAAGTGGCACTCACACATATAACTGAAGATATTCTCTCTGCCTGAAAATAATAGAGAAATAATAATAAATAAAATAAGTGAAAATGTGTAAAAGCACAATTTT
>JBBPBX010034442.1:0-13012 GCA_038048925.1 Garcialebias charrua
TCAGAGTTTGTACATAAAGCAACAGGTAAGATAGTCATTGTTCACAACTTTACTCTAGAGTTCCACTTTCAAAGAGTCAAATTAATTCATTTTAAGCATCAACCTTAAATTTACTGACTAAAAATACAAACTCAACACTTCACAGGCCACAATCAACAGCCTGATCAACTCTTCACAAAGAGATGTGTTGCACTGCATGAGGCTAATTACGGAAGGGTATTGCTGTCAACCAGGAAATAAAAAAATGTGAAATTATATTGTACAAACGTGATAAGTATATTGTACAAACGTGATCGTATATTGTACAAACGTGATAGTATATTGTATAAACGTGATATTATATTGTACAAACGTGATTATTATATTGTACAAACGTGATATGTAGTAAAAACGTGATAAGTATGTAGTAAAAACGTGATAAGTATGTAGTAAAAACGTGATAAGTATGTAGTAAAAACGTGATAAGTATGTAGTAAAAACGTGATAAGTATGTAGTAAAAACGTGATAAGTATGTAGTAAAAACGTGATAAGTATGTAGTAAAAACGTGATAAGTATGTAGTAAAAACGTGATAAGTATGTAGTAAAAACGTGATAAGTATGTAGTAAAAACGTGATAAGTATGTAGTAAAAACGTGATAAGTATGTAGTAAAAACGTGATAAGTATGTAGTAAAAACGTGATAAGTATGTAGTAAAAACGTGATAAGTATGTAGTAAAAACGTGATAAGTATGTAGTAAAAACATGATAAATGTTAAATGGTAAATGGAGCTTATTTATATAGCGCATTCCAACCCCCTGTGAGGAGCCCCAAAGCGCTTTACAATACCAGCCATCCACCCATTCATTCACACATTCATACACCGGTAGTGGTAGCCTGCCTTGCAAGGCGCCATCCAGACCTACCGGGAGCAACTCGGGGTTAAGTGTCTTGCCCAGGGACACAACGACACATGGTGGGCGGATGCGGGATTCGAACCTCCAACCTTCCGATCGGGGGTCGACTGCCATTACCTCTGTGCCACGGCCGCCCCCTATGATAAGTATGTAGTAAAAACGTGATAAGTATATAGTGAAAACGTGATAATATGTAGTAAAAATGTGATAAGTATGTAGTAAAAACGTGATAAGTATTTAGTGAAAACGTGATAAGTATGTAGTAAAAATGTGATAAGTATGTAGTAAAAACGTGATAAGTATGTAGTTAAAATGTGATAAGTATGTAGTAAAAACGTGATAAGTATATAGTGAAAACGTGATAAGTATGTAGTAAAAACGTGATAAGTATTTAGTGAAAACGTGATAAGTATGTAGTAAAAATGTGATAAGTATGTAGTAAAAACGTGATAAGTATGTAGTTAAAATGTGATAAGTATGTAGTAAAAACGTGATATTACATTGTACAAACGTGATAAGTATGTCGTAAAAACGTGATATTATGTTATCACATGTGTACAATATACTTATCACGTTTTTACGACATACTTATCACGTTTGTACAATATAATATCACGTTTTTACTATATACTTATCACATTTTTACTACATACTTATCACGTTTTTACTACATACTTATTACGTTTTTACTACATACTTATCACGTTTTTACTACATACTTATCACGTTTTTACTACATACTTATTACGTTTTTACTACATACTTATCATGTTTGTACAATATAATTTCAATTTTTTTATTTCCTGGTTGACAGCAATACCCTTCTGTAGCTTCCCACAGTCTGCAGGGCAAGGAGACGTGCATTCATGCAGGATTAGAGAGCGAGTCGAGGTGTGTGTGTGGACCAGGAAGCAGTGCATGGCTGTCTGCAGGTAGAGGTGACTTTGCTACATCTAAGCGACTGAAGTGAGGAAGAAACACGAGAACAAAAAGTGAGCGGCGAGGCACTGTTTCCCTGCAAAGTTTAGCACAAACTTGCGTGAGGCACCTCTTCAGTCACGCCGAGCCTCTGAAGGCAGCAGCTATAAATACACTCACCTACACAAATGTAGATGTTGCAGCTCCACAACTTTCCACTCGAGAAGGGGTTTGTTTTAAAAGTTACACTTTGAAAATGGCAGTCCAACTTTTTGGTGCAAAAGGCCATGAAGTACAACGGAACGAAGCTCGACTCGCCGTGAGCTCGAAGCGTTCGCCTGTGCGTTCCTCTAATTGAAAGGCGATTCGTGGCGTTTAGCTCTAATGCGGTCAGGTTTCAAATGAAGCGCTGCCGCAAATGGTTCACCCTCATCTGCACAGTCGCCTCATTACTGTTTGTTTGTCTTTACTATGGGACTGGAAGGAAAGGATTCTTTATCTCCTTATTCCTGCACACAAACACAGAGGAAGCCATCCGTCGAGGGACGTTACAGTGGATATCAGTGTTAGCACAAGTAATTGCTTTCCTGCTCCAGAGCTCGAGTGTTAATCCGGCTCGACAAAGTTTGCACTTCCAATCTGAGAGTTTGTGCACGTGGTGGGACAGGGCCGCTCGCTTTGAAGACGACGTGGATCCATCATCTCTGGAAACGAGGGGGGTAACAAAAGCAACGCTGCTGCGACTGAGACAAACACTTCCTCCAGAGTGTGAGATAAGGTGAATCTTTTCATGAGCCAAATCGCATCAAATAAACACGTTATCACATTTTCTTGTTGAGCGCATGCGATGGTTGAGTTCCTGCTGCAGGATTTCTTATCTTCTGTTTCTGCTGATAAGGTAAAAAAAAATGTTTCATTTCCTTTTGTTCTACGTTTCACACCCGTGTGAGTCTCTGGTGTCAACCAAAAAGATGTCATTTATTATGAAAGGCTTAATGAGCTCCTTCCTGGTGCCGCCCTGTGATTTCCTGCATTTGAAATTTTAATGGCAGTTTTAAATATTTAAGATACGAATGAAGACTGAGTTAACAAAGACGTTAGATAGATTCCCTCTGGTGTGTTTGGTATTCTGGATCTCACACAGAAGACCCATTTTACAGCCACATCCAGGGCTGGGAGCAGAGGCAGGTCTGTGCCCATCAGTCAGCGCCTGGACAGTTTGGACCCGACAGACCCAGACCTCTTCACGTGGAAGGGCCACGCTCGTGCATCAAGGTGCACAGTCATCAAAGGAAGGAGTTGAATAGATCTGAAGAGGAAAGGATGGCACCAAGTTAGTTTGATGAAGAACGCCAGACTTTGGAGTAACTCAGTCACGATGCCACCTCGTCTACAAGACGTTCTGGGGAGTTCATTTGCAAAATAAGAATAAAATCCTGGGAAGATGACAGAAATAATTTTGTTGATGGGTAAACTTCAAATTCAGCATCAACTTTGAGACAGATTTTTTTGTGTGTGATGAAGTTGCCCGTTCTTACTCTAGAATCATAGATTGTTTTCTTTGTGTTTTTGTAATCACTGTAGCAAGTAATATGTGCCATCTTCGTAATTACAAATCAAGATTATACTGTTGTTGTTGTTGTTGTTGTTTTGCTACACATCAGATGGTGTCCCACAAGGCTATGTATTGGGCCCAGTTATTTTTTGTCTGTGTATTATTGATCCAGGTGTGAAAAATCTGATATTTTATGGTATGCACTAGATAATACACTTATTTTTATCCACTATGAAAACCACAGAAAAAGTTGTAATTAAAACTGGATGTTTCAGAAAAGATTTCACACTGGCTTCACTTGCGTTGAACTTCTCAGTCCTCCACATCCCAGCAGCCACCTGTGTGCCCTGAAGTCTATAAAACTCTTATGGCACATTGTGCAACGAGATCACAACTTGACAAGCCTAGACAGTATTTTACACCAGATACATTTAATCAATCACATGAATGATCTGACTGAAATGAGCTGAACATTTTCAGGTACAGTTTTGTTTTTATAAGATTTTTTTTTAAACATTATACTTAAAAGATCAACCAGACTATTCGGAGCTCTTCCAAACATTGACTGATGGAAATGAAGACAAGAGCAGCATATGTTTCAAGATCATCCCCAATCTTCTACTGTAATCAGTAGCAATTACAGTGTCACATGACTCTTCTACACTCCAGATGAGCTGTTTAGGGGAAAATATTTATATCTTTGCACCTTTATGTGCTTCTGCACATTTACACACAAGCCCCTAAAGTCCAGCAGCTGATAGAAATCCATTTTGTCGTCTGCAGGAGCTTCATTTACCCTTTGGGTCAAGTCTAGACTGCTTCAATTTTACCCAAAGCATGAAGAACCATGCAGGAGCTCGCAGCCTCCTGCCTGCTGCGGTGCAGAACTGTCCACGTGGACAGCAGCTTGAGGAGGACACGCTTCGTGGCTCTGAAAGGCTCTCCAGAGAATATCTTTTGTCCCCACTGGAGGGTGACTGCACGTGTCACCGGTCCTAACCACCTGACAGGAGGAGACTCACAGAGGAAGGTGCAGAGCTGCTCCCAGGCCCGTCGTAGACAAGAGCTGCTTTTATTTGTTCATTTTTGCTTCATCCCTAAAATGAATCCTCTGCGATGGAGCTGGTCCTGTCGACACATTAAATCAGGTCCAGGTGAGTAAACAACATAATTATTGTTTCTGAACAGACATGAGCTCTCTGAACGTGCAGTTTCTCTGCAAGTTGTTCCTGTATATTCTGCCACACACACCTGTTGTTCATCTGCTCAGTAACTCACCTGTTCTCACTCACTAATTTTTTTATTCATTTCAAATTTAAAAGAACACTAAAAACTATTTACAACACCACATAAATAAAATAAAAAAAACAGTACATGAAAAGAAAGGAAACAGAAGAAGATAGAATCTTATTTTGTCTGCCCCTTCTTTAACAAAATTAATTAAAACAATCAATTTAAACAACAGTAATACACACAAAAATTACACAATAAGTAACTCATCATCTTTATCATACATACAATTTTGATACAAACCAATTTATATATATTTTTCAAGAAACATAATTTATTCATTTTTGATTTTGCAACTTTAATATCATTTTCTAAACCATTCCATAGACCTATTCCATAAATTAAAGTAGACCTACTCCTTAAACTAGTTCTATGCTGTGGCTTAACAAAAATATTAAAGGTCCACCGACATGATTTTTTTACAAGATTGCTCAAAATATTTATATTTTATCATTTAAATATGTTCCTTTATGCAAACAAAATGATAAATCACTTTAATTTTGCTTTAAAAGTGATTTTGAACTTCAAGCCGTGTTTAATCATGGGAAATCTGATTACACCCGAACGCACCATCTGTGATGTCACACCGGGCAGAGCTCTGGGCTTGTCACAGTGCGCAGGTATGAGCAGCTCCACATGAAGGTAAGTCTGATACAGCATCAGACCTAAATTAGATCCTGTTGTTTCTTGTTCCATCACCCAAACTATTTTCTGCTTCCCAAAATGAAGACAAATAGCTCAAATCTTCACATAGATTGATAAATTCGTCCAGTTTTAAATTGTCCGCTATTAAAGAGACCAGAGCCCTCTGCCCAGTGTTACATCACAGATGGTGCGTTCGTGTGTAATTGGATTTCCCATGATTAAACACGGCTTGAAGTTCAAAATCACTTTTAAAGCAAAATTAAAGTGATTTAGCATTTTGTTTGCAAAAATGAACATATTTAAATGATAAAAGATATATATTTTGAGCAATTTTATGAAAATTAAAAAATCCTGTCAGTGGGGCTTTAAGATTGTAAGTACTTTTTCTTCTTACAAAAGACGTTTGGATATTTGATGGTAGTGTGAAGTTCTGAGCTTTGTACAATATTAAAAGAATATTACAGTTATATTATAGTCAACCAAACTAATCAACCATCCATGTGTATTTAAGCTCACAGGTCAGACTCGGTGACTGTTAGATCATCATGTGTTTGTATCCTTCATGTTTCTGCCCTGGATCATTAGTTGTCCTGCCGCCTGCCCGCTTGTCTTTTTATTTTTGGACTAAAACTTATTGGTCATACCTGCACCTTCTCACCCTTGAGTCCACCTCACCACCCAAAGCTCACCGAGGCAGCATCTGAACTACATGTTGCTGATTTTATTTTTTACCGAGGTCGTTCAACGATCTACAGTACGACAGGTAAGATATTAACTGTTCGTGATCTCTCCATAGAACCTCACTTTACAGGATCTTGTGAAATAAACTTCTGAATAACGAGGCAAGGCTGTTCAAATGAAGTTCAAGTTCAAAAGATTTAATGAATCTTGCAAGATTGAGAACAGAATGGTACAGGCACTGAGGCTGTCTTGGGTCTGCTCTGCTCAGACAGTAACACAGCATGGATTAAGAACCCTCGTACAGGCGGAGCTAGTTTGGGGAGGGGTTGGGGGTGGTACAATGGGTGGAACGGGAGGTGTTTGTCTATCACAAGGTGGAAACTTCTGATAACACATGGAACATGAGTACTCAGCAAATGGAAAGTGAGCATTCAGCACTTCTTATAATGCAACAGTGTTTTTAGACTAACACAAGCAGGTCACTGTTTGTTCAGCAGATAAAATGAGGAACATGACGTTAAAAATAAGGAACAGGTGGTTGGTTTCACACAGATGGTCACAAAATGTACAGAGTCAGCAGATCACAGTTTTATGCACAGGGACATTTGGAGTGCATGATCCTGAACATGAGGTGAAAAGGTTAACACATAAGTATGAGTTTAATACCTGAGAATGTATGATTTACTTTACAATCTGACCCAAGTGTAGCTTCTGTAATGGTGTGAAAAGTCTCCGTACCTCCTCCTGTTTCCATCACACTCTTCTTGAGGACGTTGAGAGGCCGATGACTCCAGTGGCTGATTAGTGACTTTCCTCATTAGTTGTCCAGTCCCTCAGATATTATTCCTCTCAGGACCAGTCCGAGGTGATGAACACTTATATATTTTTTTGGTTACCAATTACTTTTTATCATTAAAGGCCTATCGTCACTTTAATAAATGCATATTTTTCATAACATCATTTTACTTTGTAGAATAAGATTCTTCTGTTGTTGAAGCTGTTTAACCTTGAAAATAACTTAATGTTTAATCTGCAAGGCGTCACAGACTCTCAGCTGCGTCCTCACTACACTTTAGCTCAGTTTGTGTAAAAGTGGCTGAGGTGCAGCCATGTTTGTTTTAGCTCATTAGCCGTGGCCGGTTCCAAAACCTAATGAGTTGTTGGTGCAAAACCTATAGTTACTTCCTGGGTGTTGCAGTAAAATCCATCCATACTTTGCTGATGGTTGCATGATCACTCACCGTTTTCTATGAATAAACGAGAACATTTTGTAAATTTAGAGTTTTTTTTAAGGACATTATTATTATTCAGTATTAAAAGTGGTTAAAATTAGTCATAACCTTCAGTTTGAGGTGAAGGCTGCATCAAATCTGTTCATTATTTTTGTTGAAATGTTTTATAATAATAATAATAATAATGAATTCAATTTATAACGCACTTTTCAGTAATGAAAATCTCAAAGTGCTACAAGGTGCAACAGAATTAAATGTCAGTAAAACAAGTAATAAAACAAGTAAAATCAATAACAATATCAACTAAGATCAAAAGTAAGAGTTGTAAAAAGTTTTAAGAACACCCCCCCCCCCCTTTCATTATTATACAATAAAAGTACAAACTAACTTGGATACTGTATTCTTTGGTACTCATTAAAGAAAAGTAAAAGATCAAAGTTCCTTTAATTGTAATAAACACTTTGTTGTGGGTTGAAGTCTTATCGATCAGCTGAGGTGACTCAGACGTTCTGTGTCTTTTAACAAGAAGTTTTAACGTCTGTTACAAATTATTTAACCAGCATGAGCCCAAACTTCATACATCAATATCTGCATGAAGCCATGCTTCAAAAAGAGCTCTCAAAACTTATATAATTAACTGTAAATAAAAGATGAGGAGGTTTGAACGAATCAAATAAAGGGTTTTGTCTCATACTGTGGTCCAGCTTGTCTTGACAGTTTATTCATGTTTCACCATGTATTCATCTGCCTTCCAGTCATTAACTGAATACATAATCAAGATATATTTAAGTATTTGCATGTTGCTGCCTTTCAGGTGATACATTTAAAATCATTTTATTCTGAAGAGGGTTGGAGTTGAAGATGTTTTGGTGCAAACCTGCAGGAACCATGAGCTCTCCTTCATCTTCGTCACATGACTGACTGCTGGAGTTAATAAGTCGTATATCTGGACGTTTGGTGCAGACAGGTGTGCTGCCGTCCTTTCATGCAAACCACATAAAAGTGTGAAAATGACGAAGGTGGATGAAAGTGGCTGTTTGTCAGCAGCAGGGAGCAGAGAAGATGGATCAAACCTCCAGGTGCATGAAGTCAAATCAACAAATGAGACGTGCTGCTGCCACGCAGAGTCAGCTGCTGCATCTTCCTTACAGGAACTCTTCCTCCTCTTTGATGGAGCTGAACATGTTTCTGTGGCACGGATGAGCGATCTGGTAAAGTATCCAGGACCTGTAGAAAACTGACTTTGAAGACATGCGTGGTTTGGGGTTTTTGCAACTTCTGCTCAAGCACGAGCCATAAAACAGGAGAGCATGACTCCATGATGGTTTTACAAGTGACTCAAAGCTTGAGGAGTAAAATCCATTTATTTATTTGTTTATTGGAGACTGCAGCTGTTATTATCCACATGTCAAAGGGTTTCTTAACTTTATATGTTCTTCTGTCAACTTTAATGTGGCCTGAACCACAACACCCACAAATTATATTAAAACGACCAACTCAGGGCCGTGATGTGTTCTGTTACTTTTATTGGTGTTTTGAGTTACCATGGCAACCTAGTTTGCAAACAAAGCTAAAAAGAGGGGGAAAAAACAACAGTTCGGCTGTTTTTATACTATTCAGTTCAAATTTGGCTTATTAGTAGCTGAGAATGATCAATAGACTCGGACGGCAAATCAAAAATCCAAGATGGCCACCTGAGCTAAAAAGGAAAATGCTATAAATTAACAATTTTTAGAGTTATTTAGCTGAAATTTTGTGAGTTAGTACCATTAAATACTGAATCCAAATAAAAAACAATCAAGGTGGCCACCAAAGTTACATTTAAATGGGCTTAAATCAGCTATTTTTACACATTTAGAGCTGAAGTTTGGTGAGAATGTTCTGTCACAGACTGAATCCAAATAAAAAATCCAAGATGGCCACCTTAGCTACGAGGGAAAAAATGAGAACTCAGTCATTTTAGAGATATTCAGCTGAAATTTTGTGCAGTGGTAGCTGAGAGTGAACCCAAACACGTAGTACTGTCAAATCCAAATAAAAAAATGGCAGCAGCCTGGCAGTCCCTGTCAAAGTATCTCCAGGAACTTTAGATGATAAACTACTGGTTTTACACGTGTCTGTGTTGGTTCCATTGAACTATTTGCTGAATATCTCATGAACCGTTGGACAAACCTTAATGAAACACTCAGAGTAATAATCAGTAGATATCTAACTCACTCATGTTTGGAGTCAACCCAATGCAAGATGGCTGCCACGGCTAACACACCAATAGAGATAACTCCATTAATTCAACAGATCGTGAACTAAAATTTGGCGTGCCAGAAGCGGAGTCATTTGCAACACACTATGAGCATTTTGTTTTTGTGACATCACACATTACTGTCAATGTTTCTTCATATTTAACTTTCACCACCTCATCATTTCTCCACAGAAGAGAATCCTAAAACTGTGGCATGAAGGAACGTGAGATAGACTTTTAATTCATGCAAATAAAAGTAGGAACAGTGAGACATCAGCAAACCGTTATGTTTTAACTTTCAGCCCGAAGTTCCTGAGGACAGAACTTTTGATTTTTCAGGTTTTTCTTGTTGCAATTATAAAATCTTTAACGAATTAAAACAGCAAACCGTTATGTTTTAACTTTCAGCCCGAAGTTCCTGAGGACAGAACTTTTGATTTTTCAGGTTTTTCTTGTTGCAATTATAAAATCTTTAACGAATTAAAACATATTGTAGTTTTAAAAGTGAAACAGACTTGAGGGCTCCTCGTGTGAACACCAAGCAGCAGATAATCTGATTAAAACTGAGAAGAAGACACAGCTAAGACCTTGACACAGCCTGTTCTTTGTCTTTGGCTCATGCAGTTTGCAGGTGCGGAGCTTTGAGTTTTCACACGGTGATTCCTGGCGGGCAGGTCATAAATCTTTAAAATAATTATTCAGATATTTGCATAACAATGCTGCGGTGACGTCTCCGGTACACTGGAAGAAAATCAGATTAATAAAATACAATAAAGCTGATCAACTCAAAGATTTAAACTACACTTGGACCTACGATGCATCCATCATCAGCTGTTAAAGGCCTAGCATTCCTTGAGGGAATGCACGTCACTTGTTTCAAACTGAGACGGAGTGTCGTCATTTTGGTCAACCGTGTAAATTCAATTTAGTTTATTAGTTATATAGAGCCAAGTCACATCAGGGCCCTCAACAGAAACATTCATATACATCAAACGTCAACTAGTAAAAGTTCTGTATCTGAGGAAGCAGCAGGTTGTGTTGAATCTTCACTTCATCACAGTCTCCCGTCCTGAGCAAGAGCAAAGGAGACAGTGGGAAGGAAAAACTCCCTTTAACAGAAAGAAACCTCCAGCAGAACCAGGCTCAGGAGGAGCGGATTCGACCCGCTGGGTTTGAGAGGACAGGAAGGAGAAACAGACACAATGACAGGTCAGATCATCACCAGGAGGAAAGATTAAAAACAAACAAATATTAAGATAGAATACCCTGATGCATGCTCAATAATCCAGGTCGAAAAATCTAGAAAAGCTAAGTCTGGTCCTCTGGACATTCAAAAAACAAAACCAAGCAAAAAAAATTGTAGAAATGTTTCGTCTTTCGTCCGAAAGACTTCCTCAGTCTGAGCTGCTGTATTATAAATAGCACCTTCTCACAGTGGATCAACCAGTTGGCTGATGACAGCCAACTGGTGTGGTTTCAGTCATGTGAGCAGCTGGTTTCGGCTGTGATCAGCCAACTTGTTGATCCACTGTTAGAGGGTGCTATATATAATACAGCAGCTCAGACTGAGGAAGTCTTTTGGAAGAAAGACGAAACATTTCTACAATTTTTTTTTTGCTTTTTGTTTTTTGAATGTCCAGAGGACCAGACTTAGCTTTTTTAGATTAAGATAGAAAAAATTACAAATACATATTCATTTGAGGAAATTGGTCAGTTTGTCCTCCAGCCGTCTAAGCCTATAACTAAGGGATAGCTCAGGAAGCCCAAGCCAACCCTAACTATAAGATTTATCAAAAAGTCTTAATCCCAGTCTTCAAACTGGACAATGTGTCAGCCTCATGGACAGAAACTGGAAGTTGGTTCCACAAGAGAGGAGCCTGAGAACTGAAAGATCTTCCTCCCATTCTGCTGCTGGAAACTCTAGGAACCACAAGTAAACCTGCAGTCTGAGAGTGAAGTGCTCTGTTAGGAAAATATGGAACAATAAGATCTGTAATATAAGATGGAGCTAGGTTGTTGAGAGCTTTGTAGGTTAGAAGTAAGATTTTGAATTAAGTTCTTAATTTGTCATGGAGCCAGTGGAGAGAAACTAAAACTGGAGAGATATGGTCTCTCCCAGTAACTCCAGTTAAGACTCTGGCAGCAGCATTTTGGATCAACTGAAGACTTTTTAAAGAAGTATTTGGACACCCAGATAACAAACCATTGCAATAATTCAGTCTGGACGTGTGACAAATGCATGAACCAGTTTTTCTGCATGAAATGAGGTTTTGAGTCGTTCATGCAACATCTCATGATCTTTCACAGCTTCAAATATGAGAATGACTCTCAGATGATGCCACTCCGAGTTTTAGCTTCATTTCTGTAAAAATGCTACAACTGTTGTTTGGACTCTCAGCCTTGGCAGCCATCTTGAATCAGGACAACCCTGTATTCATTGTCGAACCTCAAACTAAACCTTTTAGGCTCAAGGTTTAGCAGATCCGTCTTTTTCCATCTTTCCGCCTCCTGAGGTTTCCAGAGAGCGTTGGCTGCACTCGAATGTTTCGTTCAGCCGCTCCCTTTCTCACCGTGCGCTCATGACTGTGCATGAAACCCTGAGATATGTCAGGGAGGCAGTGATTTATCACAACCACCGTACGGTCTGCAGATAAACAGCAGAATTTAGACTTCAGCAGTTGTGTGTGTGTGTGTGTGTGTGTGTGTGTGGTGGGGGGTGTGTGTGTGTGTTAATGGCAGGCAAACATGCATACATAAGCATGTGGTTTACCTCTCCAGGGAAATATATTGCTCACTCATACAGCAGATGACTTTTCATTATTGTGATAACTTTTTTTTTTTTTTAAGTGGACGGTGGGAATTCTTCACATCCCTTTTCAATTTATTATGATGTTGGGCACGATGATGAGAAGCAGGAACAAGACTGGAGCCGTGACCTTGGATCCTTCAAAGCCCACAGCTCATTTTAATTCAAGCCGTCCAATCAGACTCTGATTTACACCTGGCAACACAGGTGAGCATAATTAAATGTAATTGACGAGCAGGTGGGAGCTGAATCAGGACGACGGTGGGATAAATGAGCAGGAGATTAAAAACACCGGATTGGAGAGGAGTGAGCCAGCAGAGTGTCACAGAGTGACCCGACACGAGGGTCAAGTCTCCAAACAGGTTTTCTGTAGGCCAGAGTCATGGTGGCTGCTAAAATAAAACATTATATTTAAAATTACCTAAAAAAAATGCTGTTTTTCATAACGTTCTGTTATAGCAGCAAATACAAACACACGCAGTTAGCAACTATACGGAAGAGTAGAGCTGCCACAGGAAGTAAAATTATTTTTGAGCTGTATCTCGTTATAACGAGAAATTATCTCGTTATAACGAGATACAGCTCAAAAATAATTTTACTTCCTGTGGCAGCTCTACTCTTCCATATATCATGAACCAGACGACAGATTCAATGAAAATTTGACTCATTAAATATATCAACTATCACTTGTTGAACCACAGTTCAAGATGGCTGCCATAGCTATGCAGCTTTAGCAAACTCTTGAAGCT
>JBBPBX010034442.1:13574-32634 GCA_038048925.1 Garcialebias charrua
CATTCTATATGAAGATTCCAGGTCAAGTGAGAATCAAAATAAACACCTAAGAAGCGAAAAACATCAACTATCTCTAGATTTTTTCCATACAATTTCAGGTTAAATTCACCTCTGTCCCTTTTCCTAGTAAATAGCATTGCTTTAGTTTTATCAACAGAGAACCTTAATCCCCAAGTTCTACTCCATAGTTCAACTTGATTTATGCCTTCTTGAAGCTTGCGCGTAATGAAATCTAAATTTTGTCCCCTTTTCCATAGTGCCCCATCATCAGCAAACAAAGACCTCCCTATGTCAGGGCCTACAGACATATACACATCATTTATCATAATTGTGAATAAAATCGGACTAATCACACTCCCTTGCGGCGTTCCATTATGTACTTCAAATCTACTCGACACTGCTGTACAGACTTTAACCCGTCAGCTGGAGCCTGCAATACAAGGCCTCCTTCAATGCTGATTGGCCCATGGGTGGAGAGGATCTAATCAAGGGAGATTGACACCAGCTTCCACTACCTGTGAGAAGAGAAAAAAAAGGGCAGGAGAAAGAAAAACACAAACAGCCTGGCAGGCATGTAACACCTCCTCCAACAACGAGCAGCCGCAGAGGGGGACAACGAGCAGCTGCAGAGGGGGACAACGAGCAGCCACAGAGGGGTGGACGAGCAGCCGCAGAGGGGACGAAGGGTAGTCGAGCAGCCGCAGAGGGGACGAAGGGTAGTCGAGCAGTCGCAGAAGGGTAGTCGAGCAGTTATTGGTTTAGTCTATGAAGAATTCTGCTCTTTTTGTTTTAAAGCCAAACAGTTGGCGATGAGGTGACCCGGTTTATGACAGTAAAAGCACTCTCTTACCTCATGTAGAGAAAGTGGCAGTTGCTTAGCTTCTGACTGAGTAGTGTCAGGTCTTTGTTGATGAATGTTCAAAACTTTACCTGCACTAGGTATAGACACAAATACATTCTTATGAGTCAACATAAACTCGTCAGCTACAATAGCTGCTTTAGACAAAGAGGCCACCTTTTGCTCATTTAAGAAAACTACCATTCTCTCAGGCAACGTATTCTTGAAGTCCTCCAACAGAATTAGTTGGCGAAGTGATTCAAAGTTACCTTTTAACCTCACTTGCAACACACCATTTGTCAAAAAAGTAGTCCCTTCTCACGTGCAAATTCCACATAGGTCTGGGCACTAGACTTTTTATGGTTCCTGAATTTTTGCCTGTAGGCTTCAGGTATCAGAATCAGAGAATCAGAGTATACAGATGAACGAGGAAGTGATTTACCACGTGAAAGCTTCATGGCTTCCACCTCAAGCAGTTTCAGTTTAATCTCTTTTTCAGCTTCGATTTCTAACTTGCGCATTTCAAGTTTGAGATCAAACTCAGCTTTTCTTACCAACTCCCTCTCCTGTGCCTCTAACTGTAGGCGAGCTAGCCAAACCTTGAGTCTGACCTTATCACTGGAGCCACTGGTTTCTGGTGACACAGGATCGAACCGTGGTAAAGTGGCAGGGGGCACCTGTGGGTCTGCCAACCCCTTTGGGGGAGTTGCCATCACAGCCACTCCTCCATCTGTCAAAGGCGGGAGTCCTAGACCAACAGAAAGATTATCACAAACACTTACATCCATTTGGCCTGAGACCACAAGGACCTTAATTTCAACCAGTCTTTGAAAAATGTTTTTAATTTCAGCTTTTGAAAAATGTTTTTTCACTGAAATGCCAAAGTGTTTAGCCAGACATAACAAGTCGTCCTTACGACAGAGTTCCAGCTTTTCATGGCTAGGAGCCTGTACAAACTCTTCTAAGCTGAAGCTCATTTCTAAACAGACAAGGATCTCAAATTAATGTGGATGTCTATAGCTCAGGGAAAAGATCCCGGACGAGCCCCCACTTGTTACAACCCCCCCTTTGTGAGGAGAAGGGGAGTAACATGACAACCACAAAAATTCAAGAGTCCAAGTGAATGTGATAAAACAGGCGTTCAATACAGAAACAACTGGACTTTATTTGTAACAGAAAAGTTTTCGCTCTCTCATCTATAGGGCTTTCTCAATTCAATTGGATAGAGGGTGAAACTCATATTTTTAAACTATAATTTATGTTGAATAATTATTAGATACATTAATTAAAAAATTACCAATCAGTGCTCTGTAAACGAGATAGATCGGGTTCCATGACTTTTCCTGCCTATAATCCTCCCTCCTCTGCAGCTGTCTGTCCTCCTCTGCAGTCTCGGTTCAGACTCACTTCCTGAACGGTAAGGTTCATATAAATACGGTTGAATACCTAAATTAAAACCTGCTGGCTCTTGTTCATCACCAGAAGTAACTTCACCTTCCAAAACTGAAGACAAATCGCTAAGATCAACACTAGAAATGCTGCACTCGACATGCTCCGCCATTGAGATTTACATATATTTACATGCGCGTTGGAGCAGCGGCTCCCCACGGGTACGTCACTATGACGTTTTGCAGAAGTGCGCAGATTTTTAGGGGTGTGTCCCATAGAAAAAACTACCATAACTTGGAATGAAATTTTAATATATTCATCATTTATTTTGCAAAAACGAACAGAGCTGAATGATATAAGATATATATGTTGTGACAAATGTGCAAATTTCCAACATCATGTCTCAATCCCTTTAAGCACTTCACAGTCAACCATCTGACACTGGAACATAATGATACCTTTGGTTACTTAACTGACAGCAGAAAAACTTTCTCTCTAATTTATAACTATCCCTTGAATTTTATCTTGTGCCTTCTGGCGGGAACCCGCCCAACACTGCTTTATATACCCACATAACATCCGGTCCTCTGGACCTTTCACAATAAAAGCATCCTGTAATACATTCGGTCCACTGGGTGTGAGTAGAGCCCCCTAGTGGTCCACCACACACGCCCCCCCAGAACACCCAGTAAGGTCCATCACTAGTCCCGCATTTTAGGTTTGATCAAACGACCAGAACGGCTGAACCTGGGCCCTGCAGAACCAGTCTGATGAAGTGGAGGGCTACGAGGAGGGTCTGCAGAAGATTCGGGCTCCAATGGACGTTGAGAGTTTCCGGAAGAAGGACCGCCGTCCGTTAATAATGTGGATGGAGGTCTGCCTCTGCGAGGAGCTTGGGCCGTAACAACCTGATCATCTGACATAACATGAGCTGGTTTAAGCCTATCAATACAGACAGTCTCAGTACGACCCCCTAAATCCAAAATGAAATGTTTCGGACCCGGTTGAAGAACTCGAAACGGTCCATCATACAAAGGCTGTAGTGGTGTCCTGTGTGCATTGTGTTTGACAAAAACAAATTTAGAGGACTCCAGACTCTTAGGGACCAATTTTATCTTTGTGCTCAGAGATTTCTACAGATTCTTCTAACCTGTTGAGATTATGATGCAAGATGGCCGCGCTCAGTGCAGCCGCAGCTTCACGAGTTCCCGGATCATCTCTAGTTTTTAGTAATTTTAAAAGTGTTTTTGTACCTGACTCTGCGCGTGTTTTGCGGGTGAATTACAGCCGAACTGATCTGTTAAGAATTGGAGCGGATTTACCACAGGGCACAGCTGAAATCAGCAACGAACTCAAATCAGAGCTCGGAAGATTGGACCTGCTAAAAACGTCCTTCTGGAAGCAGATGCACTCCAGGGGAAAGAAAAGAAAGCGTTGCTCACGAGGAAAGAAGCGGGGTTGTCGTGCAGGAATTATGACGAGAATGCGGAAAGACGCTAAAACCGGTAAACCCCCGATGCCGGCTCTTTTTCTGTCTAACGTTCGCTCGCTCGACAACAAGATGGATCTACTTCGTTTGAGGGTAACCACGTCGGAGGAGATGAGAAGATGCTCCGTGCTTTGTCTTACGGAAACATGGATTTCTGAGGACACTCCTGACTCTGTTTACGAGCTGGACGACCGGCTCTTTTTCAGAACAGACCGGTGCATCGAGACTACGGGGAAAACGCGAGGTGGTGGTGTTTGTATTTACGTACACAAGGATTGGTGCACGAACTGTGCTGTGATAAAAAGAGCTTGTTCAGCTGCCGTGGAGTTGATCACAATAAGATGTAGGCCGCATTATATGCCACGTGACTATTCAGTGATCGTAATCAGCGTTATTTACATAGCCCCTGATGCTAATGCTAATGACGCCCAGAGAGAAATTCATGACTTACTCACCTCGCTGCAGTGTAAATATCCTGAGGGGCTTTTCATTGTTTGCGGGGACGTCAATCACGTAGATCTCCAAGTGTCCCTCCCAGCCTTCAATAAGAACGTCTTCGCAGCTACGAGAGGAGATAAAATACTCGACCAAGTCTACACAAATGTAAAGGGGGCATACACGGCGAAGACACGCCCAGCGCTCGGATCTTCCGATCACGACTCTCTGATTCTGGCCCCAAGAGAACTCCCTCCACTCAGGCGCTCAAAGCCGGAACAAAGAGAAATAACAATCTGGCCTCAAGATAGTTCCCCCATGTTGAGAGACTGTTTTGAGAGGACAAACTGGTCTGTTTTCAGAGAAGCAGCCACTGATGGTAGTTCAGTGGACATGGAACTGTACGCTTCCTCAGTCCTGGGTTACATCAGTACATGCTCTGAAAATGTATCCATAAAAAAATATGTGAAATCCTACCCGAACCGGAAACCCTGGTTAAATAAAGAAGTTCACGCCTTGCTAGCAGCCAGAGACACTGCATTCAAGTCAGGAGATAAAGTGGAACTGAGAAAGAGCAGGAATGAACTGAAGGATGGCATTAAGAAGGCCAAGGCCACGTATGCACAGAGGATCGAGGGACAGTTCACCTCACAAGACCCACGGAGCATGTGGAAGGGTATTAAATGCATAACAGATTACAAAGGCAAAAACAAACAATGCCCCAGGGACCCATCTCTGCCTGATGCCCTCAATAAGTTTTATGCACGTTTTGATGATCCAAACAGACCAGCTAGCACCAGACTCACCTCATCACCAGATGAAGAGCATCTCAGGGTGTCCGCAGCAGAAGTGAGAGGCAGTCTCAGAAAGATTAATCCTCATAAAGCAACCGGACCAGACAACATCCCAGGGAAAGTTCTGAAGGAATGTGCGGACCAGCTCTGTGAGGTGCTGGCTGACATCTTCACCACCTCACTTGCACTGGAGTCAGTTCCCACCTGCCTGAAGACCGCGACCATCATCCCAGTCCCAAAGAGCTCCACAGTGACTGGTCTGAATGACTATAGACCGGTGGCCCTCACCCCGATAGTCGCTAAATGTTTTGAGAAACTGGTCATGTCCCACATCAAGGCAACCGTCAACATCAATGAGGACCCTCATCAATACGCATACCGTGAGAACCGATCAACAGAGGACGCCATTTCTTCCGTGGTCCACACTGCTCTCACCCACCTGGATCAGAAGGACTCATACGTGCGTCTGCTCTTTGTGGACTTCACATCTGCCTTCAACACCATGATCCCCCAAACTCTGATAGACAAACTATCTACACTTGGACTAAGCCCCTCTATTTGTAACTGGGTACTAGACTTCTTAACAGACAGACCACAGTCCGTGAAGATCCACAACTTCTCCTCCTCCACCATAACCCTCAGCACTGGCTCTCCTCAGGGATGTGTGCTGAGCCCCCTTCTGTTCACTCTGCTCACATATGATTGTACAGCCACACTTCCAGGCTGTCATATTGTTAAGTTTGCAGATGATACAGCGGTGGTGGGATGCATCACAAACAATGATGAGTCCAGCTACAGACAGGAGGTGGAACACCTGGAGAGCTGGTGCAAAGAGAATAATCTTCACATGAATGTGAAGAAGACAAAGGAGATGATTGTGGACTTCAGAAGGAACAAACACACCCATGCCCCACTGAAAATAGGTGGGTCTGCAGTGGAAGTGGTCTCCAGCTACAAATACTTGGGTGTACACATGAATGATAACCTCAGCTGGAGCAACAACACCACCAGCCTGATCAAGAAAGGTCATCAGAGACTCTACTTCCTCAGACGGCTGAGACGAGCTGGTCTGAGCAGCCCAGTTCTCACCTCCTTCTACAGGTGTGCAGTGGAGAGCATCCTGTGCTCCAGCATCAACGTGTGGCATGGAGGCTGCACAGTTGAAGAGAGGAAAGCTCTGCAGAGAGTGGTGAAGGCTGCACAGAAGTCTGTTGGAGTCAGTCTCCCCACCATCACAGACATTTACACCTCTAGATGCAGGAAAAGAGCCACCTGTATCATGAAAGACCTCACTCATCCAGCACACTCACTCTTTGCCCCACTCCCCTCAGGACGGAGGTTGAGGAGCATCAAGTGTAGAACCACTAGACTGAGGAACAGCTTCTACCCTGAGGCTGTTAGACTCATGAATAAATAAAAATAAAATTAAAATAAACACTGCAAAATATCACATCATGCTGATGCTGATCTGTTTTCTTGTTGCTGTGTTCATCTGTGTTCATCTGTGACCATCTGCTCATACAAACTCATGTTCGTGCTGCTGTTTATTCCCACTATATTAGGCTTAGTGTATTACTAGTTGATGTTTTTCTTAGTTAGTTCTCGATGTTATTACTGTTTTTCTCTTTCATTTGTTGTTGGATGTAACTGGGACCTCGTGTACATAATCTCGTTTTCATCTCATGTACCACATGCGGTGCAAATGACAATAAAGACTCTCTGACTCTCTGACTCTCAAGTCCTGCTCCTCCATGTCTCCTGTGTCCTCCTCATTCCCTGTCAACCGTCCTGTTCATGCCAACACCAAACATCAGCCTGAACTAAACACCGAGCACCATCAGCATACTCTCTCCAGCATTACTCAAATTTCTGGATCAAGTCTTCATTTCCTATCGGAATCCTAGAACCCACCCCCTCCCTCACCCCACCCCCCAACCCACGCCTCTGCAATGCTACCTACAAACAACCAAAAACAAGATTAGAACAACAAACAACCTCCAACCATCAAGTACTTTTAAAGCTGCCCATATTCACCTTCTTCCTCCTTTTCCCTTACTGCTAAGATGTCTTTGTGTACATTGTATATAATCACTTACCTTCTTTACCTTTGAGTCTGTGTCTTTATCAAGCTGTTACTTGGGGTCTTAAAATAAAACATTGGCCCTCTTTCACGAAAATGTTCGTATTTTTATCCTAAATTTCTCCTACTTCTGTGCGTACGAAGCGTTCGTACAAACATGCCACGTCAGATTCAACAAAGTCTTCTATCCACAGGAAACGTGTGTAAACGGGTTGCGTAAAGTTGATGAATCCCACCTGTTCCATCCACCTGCGCGTGCTCGCGGAGAGGTCATTTACATAATTCCCACCCCTCAAAACACCATATAAGGCCACGTTTCCTGCCTTTTGACAGCAGGAAGTGTCCATTCATTCTAAATCAGGAAGTAAAAAGAAGGACTTCACGCGTTCGGAGATTGAAGTTCTGCTCTGCACCGCTACCCCCCCCCCCCCGCAAGTGTCGGATGGTCAAATATCTTTAATTTTAGTGTACTGTGTTACATTATAGTTTCACTTATTCAGAAGAGCTGTGGCGCACCGCTACCCCCCCCCCCCCGCAAGTGTCGGATGTGTTTTTGAACAGAAGCATTTTAAAATGTCTCGAAACTACAGTTAACTTCATATTAATATTGTAGTGCATATGTTGTGTGTCCCGTGGGTCGTACAGTATCAGAAATCAAGAATAAATGGTTTGATCTGAAAATGGCTTCAAACAAACGTCTCGCCGCAGCACGGACAGGAGGTGGTCAAGGAATAGTCTGCGAGATGGATGGACAATAAATGCCACGCTGCAAGATGCATGCCAACATGTTTTGCAGCACAAATGAGTCATGCGCGCTCGACATCGCGCAACCACATTCTGCAGTTTATATTTCGAATCAGATATAATAATCTATTGCTCCGATGGTGTTTGGCACAGCAGTCCAGCAATAGCATGAAAATCAGTCTTAATTCGTACTTGTTCTGCGGCGGTGTATGGGAATTTTATGTACCTGGGTGTTAATATGAGGAGCGGCTTTGATGACCAAGGGGAGCGCACGACTCACTGAAGCCTGCGCGACACACCAGACAAATTAAACTTAAAATTATAATTCTAATTCAAACAGAATAACCTATTGTCAAGAATAATTATGGTGCGTGATTTTTTTAAACCCAAAATATTTTCTAAATAACGAAATATGAAGTTATTCGTGGAGAAGATCCGTCTGGATGACAGCAGACTGACGCTCCTAAAATATACGACAGGTCCGGACCACTCGTAAATTTTGTTCGTATCTGAAAAAAATCGTAGGATACGAAAACATTGTTGAATGCCGCAAATGATCCTAAATCACTCGTACGCACAGTTTAAGAACAAATCTGTGCGTACGAACGGTTCGTGAATGAGGGCCATTGTGTTAATGTAATTGGAGAGGTCCATCTTTGTTTTTGCAAATTTTGATAGGTCCAGGTCCTAAGCTAAAAAGGGGTTTAGTAGCCGAGGGTTATACTCAACTCATACTCTAATATGGTCATTATTGGTTGCACATTTAAAACTGAAAAACTTTTGGTGTCAACCCAATTGAAAATTGCAGCCACATCTAATCATTGTTATCCATACATCCATATTTTATCTGTTGATGGTTCTGCCAGTGGGCAGTATGGTGGCTCAGTTGATAGAGCTGCCGCCTCTCAACAAGAACGTTGACGGAACAAATCCTGGCCTGAGGACATTCTGCATGACGTTTGCATGTTCTCTCTGTGCATGTGTGGGTTTTCTCTAGGTGCTCTGATTTCCTCCAACAGACCAAAAACATGCATGTTAGGCTGATTTGTAACTGTCAATTGAGTGAATGGTTATTTGTCTCGTTTGTCTCTATGTGTCCCTGTGATGGACTGGAGACTTGCCCAGGGTGTCCCCTGCCTCTCGCCCAGTAACAGTTGGATATGGGCACCAGTGGCCCCTATGACCCAAAAAGGAAGAAGCAGGTAAAGGTAATGGATGGATGTTCTTCATAACTTCTATTCATAAAATGTTTTAAAACACAGACATTAAAAGTGGCAGGTAATATTAATTTCCTAAAAGAATGCTAGGCTTTGTTTATAAAAGGGTAATTAGAATATGCCTTGTTCTAAACTTTATGATTGTATATAAACCATCAATTTTAGGAAAACTAAAAAAAAGTGATGTTTCTGTAATGAGTGATAGGAAAGTTCAGAGGAAAGAATGGTGATGCTTTATACCACTTAACTACGCTGGTTTGCTTTTGTTAAAATTTGAGATTTTGTCATTTGGATAGAAAACTTTTAATTGACAGTCAGGTTATTTATAACACTGAAACTATGAAAGCGATGTTCATCAAGTTGATACATCTTAAAATGTCAGAACCAGACCTGAGAAACTTTGTTTCCAACTCCCAGGTGATGAGTGTAGTTGTATTCAGCCCCAAAAAATCTGATCCGACCCAGCCCCAGCCCGTTGCCATCATTTCCGAACCCCACCCAACCTGACGAATTAACAGTAATTACAGGAAGAAAAAAAAATACATTTTTCATTATGTTTTGACTGCTTATATTTATTAAAGGGGACCACACATGCAAAATTCACTTTTTAATGTTTTTTTACTCAACTTTGGGTATTTACTTCATAAAAAAACAGTCCTTGTGCCAAAAAAATGCACCCAGTGGTTTATTTACTCTAAGTAGATTTATTTGTCTGTGATTAAAAACGCTTCGTTTCACACTTCCTGCGGTTTGTGACGTCACAAACCGTAGCCAATCACCTCAAACCTGAGTCCAGCCCCTCACCTAGCAACCCCTGGTGATGCTCCACCCACTTGAGTATAAAAGATGTCACGGTTGCCTAGCGGTTTAGGAGCTGACCTGGCGGTCATTTATTCATTTATTTAGCCCCCGGGGGGCTAGGGGTTTGCCCTGCTCCAGCCATGCAGCACATCTCGAGTAAAACCAGAATGTTTTATTACCTTGTTTGAATGAACTCTGTCTCGTTGAAACTGTGCACACACACTCTCGCGGTTTGGACTTGTTTCTTATATGATGAAGGACTACTTTTGCACAACTGTCAGTTTGGTTGAGCGGTTACGACACTTGAGCGCCACGCAGGAGAGCGGAGATCGCATCTTGTCAACGGCATCTTTTTTTCCCCCCCTTTTTTTAAAGCCTTTTGTTTCGGAGAAATCGGGGTGAGACTAGATATATACATCGACATAATAATACTTTATAATTGTTATTTTTACGTTTTAGTTCAACTTTTAGTGTAATATCGCTCCCAACGCTCAGCCGGCAGAAAACTGTGCACGTGACACACACACTCTCTTCGCGGGGCGACAGTCTGTACCATCAAGCACCACTGATCGATATATTTTCAGATTAGCAACTTATTTATTTTAAGAATACCTTTCACTTCATCAAAATCTAATCAAAACTTCAGCGTTCTAAATGTAGGTGGTTGTGATTATTTCTTATACGATGAAAGACTATTTTTGCATAACTGCACGGTTGGCCCAGAGGTAATGAACCGGACTCGTCATCCGAAGGACACGGGTTCGCGTCCCGGTCGCGGATACCCTTTTTTTTTTTAAGCCTTTTGTTTTGCAGACCGCCGGCGAAGACACCATCTGCGTGCGGGAGTTGTTGGGAGCTACTGACTTTTGAGGTCCGGGGGTCCGGTCAAAAGTTGCCTCATGCGGATAAATTAACTGGAGACATTCTGTGAACTTTGTGTGTGGACTGAAGCACGCTCCAACAAGCGCCGCATGCAACGAGCGGAGCACACCGCCCGCTCGGAGGAGGAAAAGCTATCATTAGCCTCGGAGCTAATGCTAAAAAAAGGAGCTGCAAATGGCGGCGCGCGCAGAGGGCTTTTGGTAAGTTATCTTAAGCTACTAGCACTAACAGTAAGTCAAATGAGTAATAAAAAAGAGCTAATTTTAAAATAACAACATATTAGAGATACTGGCTGTTGCAGAGGGCGTAGTTAATGTAAATAGGTCTTTGTAGGGCGTGGCTTTCAGACCTCATTATTCATAAACCGGTCGTTTAGAACGGAAGTGAAATTTGGCAGAATTAGAAAGGGGATATTTTATTATCCAAGCATTATTTTGTGTATAAAATTGACTGAAAATGGTCTGGATAGCCCACAGATAAACCACAAAAAATTATATATCCTACATTTGGTCCCCTTTAACAGTCGGTGAACGTGCGGCTGAAAAATAGGGGCAGAAGATCGGAGCTGAGGGGGTGCTTGTCCTTTCATGGCCGTTAAAGCACATCAAGACCCTGCTTCTGCCTGCATTCTGCATTATTCAGACACGGACCATTCTGACACGTCTGCTTTGGAATCTCACCTGTTTGGGTCGTCGGCCACGCATGTCTGCTGTGTGCAACGGCTGAATGAACATCTATCTGGGCGATGGATCGCTTCCTTGCAGTATAGTCCCATTTGAAGCTTAACTGAACTTTATTTTATCTCTTTCAAGGTCGGTCAGTTCGGGGAGAAATGTCCGCATGCGGCTGGTGAAAGTATGGCAAGCCATGTTGCCATATAACTGGATCGCGGCTGAGCCGCTGACGCAATGAAAAGCCCGACACCGACCCGGCCTGCCCATCCAGCACATTATCATGGCCCGGGTTAGAAATGACAGTTCTAGTCCAGAGTTCTTTAAGTTAGTACAGCTGGAATGATGTGTGCCTTCCCAGAAACCAGGGATTGCAGATGTGACATACCTGCTTCGATCTGTAGGATGTCTCTGTCCCCAGGCGTCAACCGAGGGTCAGCTGAGGTCAACAACCATCTGAAAGGTCACTTGGCATGCAGGCAGAGAGTGACAAAGTTCAAGCAGGTCTAGAGTACTTTGTCTGATGAAGCAGGAGACAGGTTTGTTGGTACAAAGAAAGCTATTTCTCATTTCATGTTTCTATTACTTTATCTATTTAAATTTAACTGTATTTCTTTACTTTGACTTTAACAAAAACACTAAGCAACCATCCAACAATGTTAAGTCAGGTTGTCTGGATAGTTTCTTTTAGTTGAAATGTTTCGTCTTTCATCCAAAATACTTCATCAGTCAAAGGAGCCACAACAAACTAAGCCTTTGAAGGAGGCCATCTTTCACATATAAACCCATCATTTAATTTAGAATTGTTTAATTTTTGTGTTGGATGATGTGGTCGAGGAAAAGGGGGGAAAAAAGTAGGGTGAAGAGAAAACAGGAAGGAATTAATGGTAAAGGAGAGCAAAAGAGAAAATAAAAGTAGAGGCAAAAAACAAATATATGTTAGAATATGTTTGTTTCATCCACCATTCCATTCTACAATAGCCTGGTTAAAACCAGACCCTTGTCCTTCACTTCGCTTCAGACAAGGGTCTGGACTTTCTCCATTGACAAACGATTCTTGCTGGAGGCGTGGCCTCTGCTGATGGCTGCTCCCCCGTGGTCTGCTGAACTTGACTTCAGCTCCGCCTCCTGCTGAATTTTCTCTCGCTGCCTTTGGATATTCTGTGTTTATATGTTAATAAAACGTCCTAATAAAATAAAATAAAACCATGGAGCGCTAGTCCAACACACCAGAAGACCAGGAAATCTGATGGGACTCGGGCAGCAACTTAAAACTAGGGATGCACCGATCCACATTTCTCACTTCCGATCCGATACTTATTAACTCAGTATCGGCCGATACCGATACTTTCCCGATCCGATACTGTTCAGGTATTTGACTCTGTATAATGAAACTTTTGCACCCAAACTATTCATTTTAACATTGTGTGAGATAAACCCAATGAAGACACTCTTAAGCCTTACAATAGGGAACCCCCTATTGTAAGGCTTAAGAGTGTCTTCATTGGGTTTATCTCACACAATGTTAAAAAGGGCAGTCACAGATTGTGATTGAACACAAGTGCTCTTTGAAGCTGGATCGGAAAAGTATCGGCAGGTTTGATCCGATACCCGATACTTAAATAATGCTGGTATCGGATACGATACAGATACTGGATCGGATCGGCCCCATCCCTACTTAAAACCCGAGTTTAATTCTCTCGTGACAACCTCAGTCATTTCCTTGTTCATTTCACTCAGCGGAGGGAGAAGAGGATGAGGAGGAGGAGGAGGGAGCGATGATCACTTACTTTTGGCAAAAAAAAAAGAAAAGAAAACTCCAGATAAGGGATTAAGAAGGGGAAATTAATAAATTTGTGTCACATATAAAACAGTCCTGCATCGCTTTGAATGAGAACATGCGAATGCTCGTTGGCTGCGCGCTCCCCCGTGGTCTTCTGAACTTGACTTCAGCTCCGCCTCCTGCTGAATTTTCTCTCGCTGCCTTTGGATATTCTGTGTTTATATGTTAATAAAACGTCCTAATAAAATAAAATAAAACCATGGAGCGCTGGTCCAACACACCAGAAGACCAGGAAATCTGATGGGACTCGGGCAGCAACGTAAAACCTGACTTTAATTCTCTCGTGACAACCTGAGGCATTTCCTTGTTCATTTCACTCAGCGGAGGGTGAGGAGGAGAAGGAGGAGGGAGCGATTACTTGACTTTTGGGAAAAAAAAACAAAAGAAAACTCCAGATAAGGGATTAAGAAGGGGAAATTAATAAATTTGTGTCACATATAAAACAGTCCTGCATCGCTTTGAATGAGAACATGCGAATGCTCGCTGGCTGCGCTGGGACAGGTGGGGGCGTGGGTTAGGGGCCAAAAACTCTGCCCCTTCTGTTCTCTGATTGGTCCGGTCAAAAATCGGCTGGAGAAATCGTTCTCTATGGGAGAAGTCCCAGAATGTGCAGTGAAGGGAAATGAGAATTGAGCGGAGCTGTGCAGGAAGGCGAGGGCCAGGCTAATTCTACAAGGGTTTTATTTTTAATTAAGCACCATGTTGATAGATTCCAAATGATTTGAGTTTATAGTGTTTAAAATCAGTTGGACTGTTTTTTTGGATGTTGCAGAGAAAAAAGATCATGATGAAGGAGGACAGTAAAGTCATTGGGAAATTTAGAACATAGATGATACAGTGAAAAATGAGAGACTCAGCATTCGAATGGTAAATCAGATGCCACAAAAATACAAAACATAACCGGTCAATTTGCATGTAGAGATTAATTTTAAGTAACTGACTTGAATATTTATCAATGTTCCAAAACAGCCTGCAGATATATATTTTAAGAAGACATACATTTCTTTTTACTTGTTTTAATTTTACTAGCAGCTGCATTGCAGTAGCAGAAAAAAAAACTGATAAAACCTAATGTATTGTAGATTTTATACATTTTGCATTCATTTGGCTGTATATCTGAAAAGAAACAAATCTAGCACTAGAAAATGTCTCATTTGTTGAGCCATAAAACAGTAAAGTAAGTAAATACATGTAAACAAATAAACAGAAATCCAACATTATTATTTTATACCTGCCCACAAATTGACCTCAAACCACAAATATCCACCTTCATTATTTCCCTGCCTGTTTCGGAGTTGCCAAAACAAGTATGTGTGCCTCACACACAAAATGCTCAGTCGTCAACCTCACTTTATTGTAAGAGACAGGTCTGATAACTTACATGAATGTAGCTCATATACCAGGAACACATTATTGTAGTTTGAAAAACAAAGTGATTTAGAAACAGATGTAAATGAATTACCAATAAATAAAAGTAGCATTCCTTAATGGAATGTGTTCATTCCTTGCATGACAATGTTTAAACAAAGATCTTATATGATCTTGTTAGCTCTTGGAGTATGTGTTGAGAATAATTCTTTGTGAATAAAAACCAAATTGTAGCTGCACATCTGTAAAACATGACTGCTTTGTAGCCATTTTGGTGATTGCTAACGTTGAATGGTGGCCATCTTAAACTGCGTTGACTCGGAAAGTTAATGAGCTGAAGTTGTACAAAAGAATGACCATGTGACCAAACACATGAACATGAGCCTTCAGGAGCTGATCATAATTAATAATTTAGCTGTTTGTTGAATAAAAAAGCTCCTCCAACATTTGCCAAACAGAAGAATGGAATCTTCAGGACAAAGACTCTCCTTGTTCACAGACCTGGCAACATAGTCTCCTTTCTGATCCAAAACCCAAAATGCATGCAGCATCTGCCATTTCCTAATCCTAGCATTATAAGGTTTACCTTTTAATTGACTGAACCTTGTTTTATCAAACAACTATTTTTTTAATGTTTTTATGTATTTATTTTTTCTGGGTAATTACAGTATTCAGATTAACATTTTGTTTTTGTAAGCGATCTTTTACAAAATGTGGTGCAGACACAGTTCAACCCATCTCCAGTTTGATCTGTGAGAATGCATTATGTGTTCTCCTCCATCTACCTCTCACAGACTCTGGGTGATTTTAACTCCTGGGACACTGATGGCAGATTAATGTGAGCCCTGAGGTGCAAAGATCCAACCACCTGTTCCTTCAAGTGGTGATGCCCTCCTGAAGCTGTTCCAATGTCTCTCATGTGTCTGTGGGAAGCCAGCCTATGAACATGTCATGTCCATCTTCAGCTTCTCCTTCAACTGTGCACATTAATGGGAAAGACCCACTTCAAACCTTCAGATTATTGCTTGCTCATTATGGTTTGGTGCCAAAATGATTTACTATTAACTCTGTCATATTTGCAATTAAATTGTTATTCAACAGTTATTTTAACTTTATTATTTTTGAGTAAACCTTTTTATTTGATTTTCTTTAAGAGGGTAGTCAGCTTAAGGGTTTAAATCCCCTCCATCTACAAGAGTCTACAATATAAACTTCTATTTTAGACCTGACAGTATTTCATGACTTTGATCACATTGTTGTTGTTTTTGTTGTCGTTTTTTTAAACCATTTTTACCAATAAATGGTTAGAACTGTTTTATTTCTAATCCATTACTTCGTCTGTAACTAAAACTACATAAAATGGAAGTACTATGTCTTTAATTCATGTGTTTGTGTTTCAGAGGCTCAAAATGTGTTGGGAACCTAGATTACAATGCATAAATCTTAGCTAAGGATAACGGAACAAAAGCTAATATTACTCTATCACAATGCATCGTTATGAAATGTTTTTTTTATTGATGCATTAAATTTGTGTGTTGCAGTTGTTTCTCGATCATAAAGAACATGACAGTGTTTGTGTAGTAACAAAAAATCAGAACAAAACAACAGGGTTAGGGAATGAGGGATTTGAAATAAACCTTAATTAAAAACAACCAACTGATAATATTGAACACAACTAAAGAGTCCATGAAAGATGGACAATCAGACTGATAAAGAGAACAGAAGAAAACAAAACACAGTAAGGTGGCGTTAGGTGGTGTGTAACAGTAAACACTGGTGAAAGGCAGTGGAATTTGGCAGAGAAACCTAAATTGCCTAATATAAGGGAGAGTAGTTTAATGAAAGACATCAAAAACAGGCTAATCAAATTTGGGTTTATGTTGCAGTCTTGTGTAGACCAGCATCCTTAATGACCATCAGGAAGGTAATGAGGCCCACAAATTAAACCAAAGGTAGAAGGTTTACAATGCAACCAGAGACAGAATCAAAGAGAAACTAGAAGCACTGGGTCATGAGCGTGTGTGTGTGTGTGTGTTGGTGGGGTGTGTGTCTTTCAGGGATATGTTGGGAAGTGGAGGGGGCTAACAAGAAGCTATAACAGGTGTTTCTCATTAAACGTTGAGGAAACAAATCTAGTGCTCAGAGTGGAGGAAGAGTGTGTGATGAGTAAAAGGGGGAACATCGATATATTCCTGTTATTCATTAGTGTCTTACAGGCTGCTGATATTAATGATTCACTGTCTGTAAGGTTCCCCCGTTCCTGCCATGTACACACACGTGAAAAATGAGCTGAGGTTGATATCTACACTATTTCACCCCAGTGCCTGCCTTCTCATCCACTTTCTGGCCTATTGCATTGTTTCAAGTGGGAAACATATTTGTTTTACACTCTATTCTTTCTTTGTCAAAATATTTGCCTTGAACCCCATATGTTTTGTAGTCTTGATTGTTTCCCAAATCTACAGCCTCTTTAATGCACCCCTTTTCACACCTGCCCTTTCTTTGCAATTTCATACTTGTTCTTGTGGCTCTGGTTTGCTACAGCAAAGACAGAGCTTTAAATCAGGATGTAATCCACTAAACTGTAATTAATGGGCCATGTATTGCTTATAGAGGCTGTGACCAACCACGATCACACAGCCAAGAAGAGAGCACATTACACATGCATTTACAAACACACACTTACTTTCCACCGATGTCAAAGATGGCTTTTCTTTCAAGGCCACACACATTTTATATGTCCCAGAGCCTTTAGCTGTACTAATTAAGCAGCTGGACCAATCCATCACCTTGAGAACTGCTCTGATTAACCCTAAAAACCTTTAATTCCATCCCCCAGAACTCCCTCACCTCACCTGTCTCATCCCCAGGCTCTCTTTCCTTGTCATCTAACTCCAGCACCTCACTGCACATGGATACCTCCGTTAAACATTAAACTGGACTGCACCAAGACACACAAGCTTGTGGGAGAGCGTATGAGTGTTGAGGGGGGTGGGGTCCTCATTAAACACTTGAGACCTGACAGAATGAATTACAGTGATGTATCGATTTGTAAGCTGGGCCTGGTGGCTCAACCAGAGCACCCAGACCTCTACAGGACTGGAGGGAATGGGAAAGGATTCTTGCATTCATCCCCTTCTGATTTTTTCTATGTCCTCAGAAAAAAATGGAAAGTTAAAATGAGGCACACATGAAGGGGCAAAAAAAAAGGAGGTATGGCAAGCAGAGGAAACCATGGAGACGGTGTGAAGACAGATGACTAAAGAAGAGTAATCAGGACAAAATTGTTTTAGGAGTGATGAAATAGGTGTAAAAGGACATCGGGAGAAGAACAGACATATATAGGCAGAAACTGTAAAAGTAGAGAATAGAGTGAAAATTCATTTCCTTATTCAGCTAGCATCCATACTCTTAGTGTCACCCCATTTCTTTCTCGTTCTCTGTTGACCTTTCTTTAATTTCTATCCTCTACCTCTACAACCTTTCAGTTCTTCTTCTTTTCTTACTTCATCTCTTGTTCTCCTCCCCTTTAATATAACTTCCTCCTCCTGAACTTTCTGTACAGGGCACAATATTTCTGTCTCAAGTGGACAGGGTCATTGAAGCATAAATGAGTCTGTAAGGCCTTGAAAGTTATAACCAGCCACAACTAAGTTAGAGCTGGGTAGGCTGTAACATCATGAAAACACAGTGGGGACATAGTCATGGAGAAATAGTAATGCCGGCCACAAAGAAGGGATTTGCGTTTACTGAAAAGTGGAATTCTGGTGTCTATCAATCAATCCTCGAAGATACCCACAACTCATTAATTATGGCATTCGTACTGCATGCGCAAAAACAAGATGGTCCATTATCCTGCACCTGTGTTGCACTAGGCTGCTACATCTATTTACAACCAGGGAATAATAAGGCAGATACATAGAGCAGCCAACACAAACTAAGTAGGTATGAGGCTTTTAAAAAATATATAAAAAATTCACAAAAACAGACAAGGCATTGCTTCGTTTTCTTGTAATGAGGCAGCAGGGCTCAGACAGACAACATGGGATATGATTAGCCACATTTGCCTCCAACCTGATAGCTTCAAAAAGGAAAGAAGCCACTTATTCATACTGAAATGATATAGTTTGCATACTTGAATAGTTGCTCAAGTAAAATATAAAAGTCTCATGTTAAATTCCTAATTCCAAGCACACTATCTTGGATGAGGGTGAATATGAAGTAATTAAGCTTTTCCTGCATCAATAAGCAATAAATAAATAAGAAATAAATGGTTTAAGAAACATTTCTAAAAAACATTTTACTATAGGTTTTGTCCTATTCATTTTCCTGATTTTACTATAACAACAACAAACTTAAAGAGATGCATCAGTAATAACCAGTCTAAGGTTACACTGTCATCTTGGTGCACCGCCACCAGGGGCGGCCCTAGCCTGTTTGATGCCCTGGGCGAAGAAATCCTTCCCCACTCCAACGACTAGGATGCAGACACATCACTCACCAGGAGAA
>JBBPBX010034443.1:0-11770 GCA_038048925.1 Garcialebias charrua
AAATACTGAGTTTTCATGTGTTTTTTCACCACAGTTAGTTAGCTAAGCATATGGACACACGTTTCCGATCATTTTTATGCACTCATAAGCAGTTTTTGGATGAAAATAGAGTGTTTGTAGTCGCGCTAGCGAAAACCGTTCCAATTTACGAGCGAAATTCCGGATTTACGAGAGAAATGGCGGCCGTTCCAAATTACGAGATTTCCGGTTTACGAGCGCCTCGTTGTAACGGATCTCGCTCGTAAATCGGGGACTACCTGTAGTTCAGAAACTCGCCTTAAGCGCAGGGGTGACAGGGCGTTCTCTGTAGCAGGCCCAAGACTCTGGAACGAGTTACCGCTGCTCATCAAACAGGCCCCCTCCCTCTCGGTTTTCAAATCCCGGTTAAAAACTCACTACTACTCCATTGCTTTCAATGCCAGCTGATTTGTATTGGATCGTTTGATTTATGATCTGCAATGTTTTTATGTTTTTCGTGTTGTACTTCATTGTCTGTGTTGCCTGTTGCGTGTTTGTTTGTCCAGCACTTTGGTGTGGACTTGTTCCTGTTTAAAGTGCTTTATAAATAAAATGGTATGGTATGGTATCAACAGTCAGTCAAACAAAAGAATCTGGGTGTGTCGTGTGTACTCATCAACAGTCAGTCAAACAGATGAGTCTGGGCGTGTGTACTCATCAACAGTCAGTCAAACATAATAGTCTGGGTGTGTACTCCATCAACAGTCAGTCAAACAGATGAGTCTGGGCGTGTGTACTCATCAACAGTCAGTCAAACAGTAGAGTCTGGGTATGTGTACTCATCAACAGTCAGTCAAACAGAAGAGTCTGGGCTTGTGTATTCAACAGTCAGTCAAACAGAAGAGTCTGGGTTTGTGTACTCATCAACAGTCGGTCAAACATAAGAGTGTGGGTGTGTACTCATCAACAGTCAGTCAAACAGAAGAGTCTGGGTGCGTACTCATCAACAGTCAGTCAAACAAAAGAGTCTAGGCGTGTGTACTCAACAGTCAGTCAAACAGAAGAGTCTGGGTGTGTGTACTCCATCAACAGTCAGTCAAACAGAATAGTCTGGGCGTGTACTCATCAACAGTCAGTCAAACAGAAGAGTCTGGGTGTGTGTACTCATCAACAGTCAGTCAAACATAATAGTCTGGGTGTGTACTCCATCAACAGTCAGTCAAACAGATGAGTCTGGGCGTGTGTACTCATCAACAGTCAGTCAAACATAATAGTCTGGGTGTGTACTCCATCAACAGTCAGTCAAACAGATGAGTCTGGGCGTGTGTACTCATCAACAGTCAGTCAAACAGAAGAGTCTGGGCGTGTGTACTCATCAACAGTCAGTCAAAAAGAAGAGTCTGGGCGTGTGTACTCATCAACAGTCAGTCAAAAAGAAGAGTCTGGGCGTGTGTACTCCATCAACAGTCAGTCAAACAGAAGAGTGTGGGTGTGTACTCATTAACAGTCAGTCAAACAGAAGAGTGTGGGTGTGTACTCCATCAACAGTCAGTCAAACAGAAGAGTCTAGGCGTGTGTACTCAACAGTCAGTCAAACAGAAGAGTCTGGGCGTGTGTACTCAACAGTCAGTCAAACAGAAGAGTCTGGGCGTGTGTACTCCATCAACAGTCAGTCAAACAGAATAGTCTGGGTCAGAGCCATATATATAGAGAGTTCCGACACGCTTTGATCTCGCCGACAGGCGGTCAATCGTTCCAAACAACGGCTATGGAAACCTTGTGGAGCTGCGCCCTCTGGCGGCGACGGAGCGCTACTGCAGGCAGCTTCAGACTGTAACCAGAGCCATGGAACAAATCGCCCCCTCCATGACCCACGTGACTTCCGCATTCCATTCTTACAATGGAACTCTATGGAAGTGTCGCAACTCTCACTTTATATGGCTCTGGTCTGGGTGTGTACACATCAACAGTCAGTCAAACAGAATAGTCTGGGTGTGTACTCATCAACAGTTAGTCAAACAGTAGAGTCTGGGCGTGTCGTGTGTACTCATCAACAGTCAGTCAAACAGAAGAGTCTGGGCATGTGTACTCATCAACAGTCAATCAAACAGAATAGTCTGGGAGTGTACTCATCAACAGTCAGTCAAACAGAATAGTCTGGGTGTGTACTCATCAACAGTCAGTCAAACAGTATAGTCTGGGTGTGTACTCATCAACAGTCAGTCAAACAGAATAGTCTGGGTGTGTACTCATCAACAGTCAGTCAAACAGAATAGTCTGGGTGTGTACTCATCAACAGTCAGTCAAACAGAAGAGTCTGGGCATGTGTACTCATCAACAGTCAATCAAACAGAATAGTCTGGGAGTGTACTCATCAACAGTCAGTCAAACAGAATAGTCTGGGTGTGTACTCATCAACAGTCAGTCAAACAGTATAGTCTGGGTGTGTACTCATCAACAGTCAGTCAAACAGAATAGTCTGGGTGTGTACTCATCAACAGTCAGTCAAACAGAATAGTCTGGGTGTGTACTCATCAACAGTCAGTCAAACAGAAGAGTCTGGGCATGTGTCTATTATGCGTCGCCGCTGACAACACGGAGATGTGGGCTGGTGTTGTGCCAAAAAATCAATTAGCTGCCAAATGGCGGCCACGGGAGCATGCATGGGAGGACTTTAACAGGAATTTAACAAGATTAACACTTAAAAACAATTATTTGTTTGGTCAAAATTATAGTAAAGACATGTCTCAATTTAACGTTTACTTAAAGGGGACCACACATGCAAAATTCACTTTTTAATGTTTTTTTTAACTCAACTTTGGGTATGTACTTCATAAAAAAAACAGTCCTAAGGCCAAAGAAATGCACCCAGTGGTTTATTTACTCTAAGTAGATTTATTTGTCTGTGATACAAACGGTTCGTTTCTCACTTCCTGCGGTTTGTGACGTCACAAACCGCAGCCACAACCCACCCCAACATGAGTCCAGCCCCTCACCTAGCAACCCCTGGTTAGGCTCAACCCACTTCTGTATTAAACACATGACTGTTGTTTTTCATGATTTCATCTCATCTTTTGTTTATATGTTCTTAATTTCATGTGTACAGCACTTTGTTGCAGCTGTGTTTTTTTTAAATGGCTTTATAAATAAAGTATAATTGTTATTTTTATGTTTTAGTTCAATTTTTAGTGTATTTGCGATCGCTCCCAACGCGCAGCCGGCAAAAATTAAACGAGCAGACCCCCGGCGTAGGGACCGGCGGCAACGGGACCCTCTTCTGGCGCGATGGAGCGGAGCTTCAACTGTACAGCCTCGCAGCAGCGAGGACCTTCTCCTTACGGATTAATTTACGGGAGACACTTGGTGAACTTTGTGTGTGTCTTGACTGGAACAGCGATAACTCCCAAAATCGCCGCGTGCAACGAGCGGAGCTGGCGAACACCGGAAGAGGAACAAGCTAACATTAGCATCGGATTCGGGTGGTCTAATGCTAAAAGGAGCAGCAAATTGCGGCGCGCTCAGACGGGTTTCGGTAAGTTATCTTAAGCTAGCACTAACAGTAAGTCAAATGAGTAATAAAAAAAGAGCTAATTTTAAAACAACAACACATTACAGATACTGGCTGTTACAGAGGGCGTAAACAGATCGTTGAAGGGCGTGGACTTCAGAACTCAGTATCAGAAACCGGTCGTTCAAAACGAAAGTTAAAAATGGCAGAATTAAAAAGGGTATAATTAATTATCTAAGAATTATTTTGTGTATTAAAATGAATTAATATTGTCAAGATAGCACACAGACATAACATAAAAATTTTAAAGACCTATATGTGGTCCCCTTTAATAAATGCACTTTGATGGTCAAATCAGCTGCATTTTCAAAAGCTGATACGTGGAAGCAGGAACACACCGAGGGCGACTCGCTGTGCATTTCTTCAAAATTTAACAAGATAACATCTAAAAACAATTATTTGTTTGCTCAAAATTATAGCAAAGGTGTCTCAGTTGAACTTTTACTTTATAAATGCACTTCAATGGTCAAATCAGCTGCATTTCACCGGGGAGGCGCAGCGAAATGAAACTGATTTGACGTTGCTCCAGGTGTTAATCCTGGAGTTGGAAGAAGGTGGCATTAATACCCACTTTTAACTATTACATGACACAACGGCATGCCATACTACTCGAGTGCCATCTAGTGGCTGAAAGTAGTTGCGTTCAATATTTTCCATGTCAGAATGAATGAAAACGGTCATATCTCAGTCAAAAATAATTTTATAAATATGGGGGGAAAAAACAAGTTGCTTCAAAATATAAGTCGCAGGGCATGCAAATGAGGCAAAAGGTGTGACTTATAGAATCAGAATCAGAATATCTTTATTGACATTGCACCAAGGCACAACAGGAACATGTACGCACAGTCATCCGAAAGCTGGACTAAGTGTATGAAGCTGCAGCTGATTATCGGCGCGGCCATCTCATTCCTTATCAGAATGATAATCTTAGATATGAAAAAGGAGAAAAATCATGAGGGTAGATTGTGGTATTACAAAAAAGAGCTTTCACATATTGTCTATTAGGACACAATATGAGACATCAAAAAACTCTACCAGCAAGCACAGTTAAGACAAATTACATATGCATTTGAGGTCCAGGCGGTGAGATTTAGTCCATGAGCCTTTTTTCAGATCAGCCACAGTTCTGTGATGTTTCCAGCCAGCATTTCTGATAAGCGCTCACAGAAAGTTCTCCGGGGGGATAGATGCAGTTGTTGTCCTCGGTTACTCATGACCCAAGAGAAATTTGATAGTCAGCCCATTTCCAAGGCTGTTTGGGAGTCAGATTCAGATAAGCTTGATTGTTGATTTTCTTGAGGCAGACAGTTTTCTTTTCCTGCAGCCTTGAGTGTCCATCTGGACAATCCAAATCCAATATGGTTTAATTTTGGGAATCCGTTCCACTGATCCATGCTTTGAATCCTCTTCCAGATTGATTCCACCATGCTGACGAGTCCCAAAATCCGCGGGTGGCCTGCGATTCTCAGAAATCGCCTCCACCTTCCGGTTAAGCTTGTAAAGCAGCTGATTTATTGAGGTCACGGCACGGATCAAACTCTCACTCTGACGCTTAGACATGGCAGTAATCGCCGCTGAAGTCTTCCTCAATTTCCGATAGAGCAGTGCTCCACAGATGCTGAACAGTAAAGCTCCTGCCATCATAAATCCAATTGTGTAAACATCTTTGACATCCTCCACAGACAGGACTGAGAGACACATGACCTTCCACTGGCCCCAGGAATCCATCACGTAGCCGCCAGAGTGTGTCTGTGACGGGGAAGCTGGCTACCCTGGACCTTGTCGCTTTGTAGAAAAAATCTTGTCAATAGAGTTGATCGTCCATGCTACCAAATCCATAATCTCACTTTGCGTTCAAGAGATGAGTGCCAAGGAACTGCAGACAGACAAAGAGCCACGCAGGGAGAGGAAAAGCAGAAGCTGCCGCTTGTGACCAGAGCAAGGCAAAAAAAAAGAAAAAGGCTGGAAAATATGGTAATTGTTGTTGCTTTTCTTAAACATTTTATAAACCAGACATAGAAAACTTCTGACTGAATATCCTCCTGATGTATGCTCAATAATCCAAGTAGATTAGACTAATCCAGGTAGGTTTTGAATGAATGAAGATCAGCAAGAAAGACCAAAACAGCCAAACGCCTCAGCAGTAAACAGTCGCTCGGGGTGAACTCACCTCCTCTTGGCCGTGGCGCTGCCGTCCTGCTCCACCCTCCTCCACAGGTAGACCAGCAGCCTGTGCTTCAGTGAGTTGATGATTTTTTCGGTGTACAGGCGAGGGAAGTCAGGCTGGCTCTCTGTCTGCGTCTCAGTGTAAACAGCTGAGAGAGTCAAGAGGTCGTCCTCGTAACAGAAGCGACCGATCTTTCTCACGTCCAGAAACATCCCGTCCGGAGTCACCTGGGACAGACAAAAAAAATCAAAAACAGATGAAGCCTAAAAATTGCCATTTTTTTGTTTCCTTGAAAAGGTAGCAGGTTAGAATGAAAAACCATGAATTTTCAAACTTTGTGTTGTTAAAAAAATAAATAACTTTTTAGTACTGGTGTGGAATGTTTAGGAATCCATCTGCATGAGCTGAACTCCACACAGACTGAAGGATTGTGGACATTCAAACAAAGAAAGACAAATTCCCACAAAGCAGACCAAGTCTTCTGGACAATACTAACTAATAATAATAATAATAATGTCACATTTTTGTCATCTGTGTATGTTTCCATACAAGACGAAATTTGACTCTGCATTTAACCCAATCACCACCAGGTGGGGCAGTGGGCAGCTATAGAAAGCGCGCCGGGGAGCATTTGGGATGAGGTGTGCTGCTCAAACACACCACAAGTTATGCCGTGACTGGGGTTCGAACCTGGGTCCTTCGGGTCCCAAGTCGGTTCCCCTCCCACTACACCATCTTGGCCCCCTATTTACATGTGCTGGGTGTCTCTGCACCAGAACACTAAATCTGCTCACCTGGAACACGTGGATGGTCTGCTGCTGCACCGACAGCACAGCCAGGATGTTCCTGTAGAGGTAGAGACCTTGGTTGTGTGACAGAATGATCTTGTCACACTTAAAGGACCTGGTGTCGACCAGCCTGCCGGTGAAGAGGTCGATGATGTGCAGAGAGTAGTCCTCTAGAGGAGAGCGAGGGTTTGGCGTCACCGATTCGTTGTTGCGATACACCTGGCGAGAGATTAAAGATGAGCAGAGAGAAAACTGACTCAGTCCACTCGTCGGAGTCGTTACCTCAAAGAAGTACGGCGGCGGCTCCTCGGGGACATAAACAGCCGACCCGACGATGACGTAGCGGCAGTCGTCTGTGAAAAGGCTGCACTCCCGGTTGAGGTGTTCTCCGTTTGAGGCCACGTTAGTTACGCTGAGCAGAGAGAAGAAACGCTCAAACAGGCTGCCTCGGATGTTGAGGGAGCGCTGGTCGTTGGCGGTGGAAAGAGTCTCTCCTTCTTGACCCCTCAGCAGGTCCTGAGCCGCCTGACACCCTTGGAACTCATAGATCTGGAGAAGGATTTTGACATGACGTGAGTGTTTCATTCTCTGGTTTCGTCTCGGGTAAACTTGTAGATAAAATGACCGGAATGTGTTTTAGAAATCACAGTAGTTTGTGTTTCAAGATGTTGTGCAGTAGGGCTGGGCGACATCGAGATAAGTTTTAAAATATTGAGATAATTTTTTTTGCGATATAAGTTGAGACTATCTCAATATAAACGATAGTTTTATACAGGTAGTCCTCGACTTACGACGGCCTCGAGTTACGTTTCACGGTTACGACGCACCTCCCATTAAATAAATAAAAAAGAGAAATTTATTTTGAAAAGCCGAGATCCGGTTTTACTTCCGGTTTGACGGCAGAAGAAACAGCTGAGGAGTAACGAGCCAACATGCTAACAGACCTTACTGTAAACTCTGGACCACGCAAAGCAGTGGAAAAGTACAGGCAGAGCTTGGAGGAGCAACGAGCCAACATGCTAACAGACGGAGGAAGGCTCAACCAGCTTTTCAGTAGGTTAACTCTTTTTTTCCTTCATTATGGCTCCAAATGTGTGTGTTTTTTGATAATTATGTAGGGTACTGTGTTAGGATAGGCTAAGTGCTTGGTAAATTACAGTATTGTACATGTATAAGATGCAGTTTGTACGTATGTTCCGACTTACGTCAAAATTCGGGTTACGACGGCGCGTAGGAACGGAACTCCGTCGTAAGTCGGGGACTACCTGTACTTAGATTTCCATCTTCTTTCTCCCAGGTGGCCCCCCCTCTTTTACCTCCTCGAACACAAACACACAGCCCTCAGCCGTGCTCCCCTTCCCGTTTCTCCAGGAGGGGCGGGCAGAAGGAGACGTCACGTTTAGCAGGCAGCAGTAAACACAGCAGCTGAACGTGTGTGAAGCTACCAGCTCCCACAGACCTCAGTCTCCTCACTTGAAATAAAACACGGTTCAAGGCTCATTTAGCCGCACTGTGTGCATTTTAGAGGAACACAGAGAGGAAGCGCAACATTAATGAAGCAGCAGTTTATCAAATCGCTAAAGATACGTCCTTAGTGGCTAACAAGACGGCTAACATTTATTTTGTATGGTTACAGCTGTTAATAAATGTGCCTGTATCACAATTGGGACAAAACTTTGACTCAAATATATTTTTGTTATTACTTTATGGAAATAAAAAAAATTGATTTTTGTAAAAAAATAATAATTTGAGATATTAATTTTGGTCCATATCGCCCAGCCCTAGTTTACAGGGAACAAACTTCTCACCTCGAGAGACGTCTGGTCAGAAGAGAAGGCGATGAAGTAGCGTCCGTCTGGTGAGAACTTCCGGAGAAAGCAAGGCGGCTTCTCCACGTTGACCACAGTGAAGTTAGGGAACAGGTTCTGGTGGAAGCAGCGAACTCGGTACCAGTGAGCTCCAGGCCGACCAGAGCAGATCCTTCGCCTCTCGAGACGATGGACCACGTTCTGATTCTGGATGCGCCTGGGCTTTAAGGTCGGGGAGTCCTCGTCCATCGCAGCGATTCGAGGATCGTTTCAAACGCTCTTCAGCGGGAAAGACCAGGAGACGGCGCAGAAAAATAAACGACTCATCACGGTTCTGCTTCCTGACAGATGACACGGACTACCTCAGTGCTGTAAAATGTTTCTACATGTTCTGGTAAAATAGAGAAAACAAAAACTCAGTTTCACCTAAAATTAGATTAAAGGGCTACACATGAACCTGAAACAAACACAGTACACTACCTATCAAAACCACTTCATCTGCAAAAACACACAAATAAAAAATTTTTTCTAGACAACAACATTGTTATTAAACCTGAGTGACAGATAATCAGACTGTAACAAATACATTTAGAGTCCTGTTTTATTTTTATTATCCGTTCCCAGTTCCTGTCTGTCAGCACAACTTCTGACTTACAAACCAGTCAGTACAGACTATCCCGCTCAGTTCCAAGTTATGACTTTCTATAAATGTAAATAAAAACAGAAGGCATTTATCTGAAATGTTCATAAACCCTTATTTCATTCACAATGGAACATAGTAAACATTTCAAATGTTGAAACTAAGAAATTGTACCATAAAAAATGGGGGTGCACCGATAAATCATCCCATTTATCTGCCCCGATTTCCTTAATTTTGGGAAATGGGCCAATGCTTGCACGAGAAACCGATTTTACAGATTTTTTTAGTTTTAACAACAATTGTCTAAACTTCATTTATATTTCAGAGCACTAACTTGTGACCAGTTAAAACAGGTTTGTATTGTTTCTAGAATATTGTTCAAGGGTCTGATTTTCAACAAAATAAGATTGAAATTTGAAGGTGCATTGTGACCTTACAACATCTAACAGTGTTGCTTATAAAACTAAATCGGTATCGGCCAAAATCGGAATCGGCAGGTCAGACTTTGTAGAAATCGGTGATCGGCCAAAAAACTGCAATCTGCAATAAAAAACAATTTTGAATTTTATATCAGAAACAGAATTGTTCTGAAAGGGACAACAAAGGCTTTAAAAACAAGTTGTACGGATCAAACACCATGAGGAGCATTTTGTAACTACATGTAATTAGGTTAATTGTTAACAATTCAGTAAGAGCGCAGCGTATAAAAAGAGCATCCAAAGTAAAAACGGGCAGAGGTTCACCAGTATGTAAAAAAAAACTGTGTCTAAAACTAGTGGAAGAATTTCAGAATAAAGTTTCTGAATTAAATACTTTAATCGCCATTATCTGCAGTTCATAGTCTCATCAACAGATTAGAAGAATCTGTAGACGTCTCTGAGCTCAAAGGACGAGGCTGAAAAGTTAATATTAGATGGTCGTAGTCTTCGGGCCCTTAAGGGCCACTGCATTAAAACCAGGTTTGGTTCTGTTCTGGGCTCAGGAACGCTTCCACTGATCATTGTCTGTAAACACAGTTCATCCACAGATGCTGCTTAAAGCTCTATCAGGCAAAGAAAAAGCCAGATGTGAACGCCATCCAGAACCGCTGCCTCGTCTCTGGACCAACGTGGAGAACTGTTCTGTGGTCAGATGGTTCCAAATCTGAAATTGCTTTTAGAAACCACAAACATCACCTCGTTCGTCCTTAAGAGTAGAGGGACCATCCAGCCTGTTATCAGCTCACAGTTCAAAAGTCTGCCTCTCTGATGGTATGGGGGTGCATTAGTGCCTCTGGCATGGACGGCTTGCAGATCTTGAAAGGCACCAACAATGCAAAAAAAAAAAAGTATTTACAAGTTTAGGAACGTCTGCTTCAATCCAGTACAGAAGAGGCAGGACTGTTGAATAGCTAAGAGTCCATCATGAGACCAGAATGAGACGACATTCCCTCCAAAACCTCAAAAACTGGTCTCCTCAGATCCTCTAAAAACCATATGTGTCCAACTCAAGGCCCGGGGGCCAAATGTGGCCCTCACTGACATCTTATCTGGCCCCCAAGATGTTATTTTAAATGTAAAATACTTTTGTAATTTAAAAATTTTCAGTAATCTTTGATTATGATGTCAAAAGAGCAACAGAGAACATCAAATGAAACCAATCAAACACTTGTTGAGGAGCCTGCAACCAAGAAAAGATGTTGAGTATCTAACTTGAGTTAATGTAGATTCTGAAATCGGCCCTTAGTTTGAAAAAAGGTTTTAATTTTGGCCCCCTTTTATAAGAGGGGTCCCCTGAAGTTCAGAACTTTTACAGACTGTTGTTAAAAGAGGAATTAACCCTAAAGAAAAACACTGCTGCCACAAAATTAAAAAGTAAACTATTTGGTTGTATGACTTAGTTTGTAAATATTTTATGCTAACACACTTTTTAACCCTTTTTAAATTTGGTGAGGTCCAGCCAGAGCTCGTTTTGGTCTAAACACAGACAACTTGCTAACAAGTCATTAAACCACCTTTAACATAATTATTTAGGTTGATATTTTGACACATTAGACAAACAAGACACAGACACTTACCTGCTGCTGGATTTTATCTGACGTACCGGTAATTTGCCGCCACTTTAGTTACAAACTGACCTGTTTTACACTGCACTTCCGTCCTCAGATCGTGGATCCAATTACTAAACCTAAACATTCGTCTTCTTTTAGTTTGTAAACTCCAAAAACAACCGAAAAGGTGACTATTGGGTCAGATTATCACTTTGGGTCTGCAGCTGTGTTTGTTATCAAGGAAGCCATAGATATCTTATATAGAACACTAGATACCGCATGGCCCGCTCTTGCCTATTGGAGCTGACGAGATTTCAGGCAGCCATCTTGAAGGCGTCCACCACTCCACTCAGCCTTATATATTTGACAGGCACAATAAAGTATCAGCGCATTTAATCAATCCCAACACGCTGAATAGTGATGTTATTGTCACATATTTAAATGTTAGGCATACAGCTATTAAAACTGCATGTATAGGAACGTATAGTTTAGCATATTTAAATGTTTTTTGGTGGAATACAATACTGTACTTTAATATATGTTTAGCAAGACACAACCAAAGATGCAATTTATTCACACACACATTACTGTATACATATTCAGATACAGTAATAATACATATATATTCAGATAAGCATATATATAACTATATAAATACATACTACAGTATATATATATATATATATATATATATATATATAAAACATATATATATATAATATATATACTGTATATATATCTGTATATATATACTGTATATATATATATATATATATATATATATATATATATATATATATATATTATATATA
>JBBPBX010034443.1:15823-32633 GCA_038048925.1 Garcialebias charrua
GCATTAAAGGACATCTGGATGCAGAGTATAGATGAATTCAGCAGCTTGCTAAAGCTCCTATACAAAAACAAGGCACTTAGAAAAGGTTATTCAAAGCTTGGGGAGCAAATAGAAATCCACTGTTTTACCATTTCCCCCCCCCCCCCATCTCTTCATCTCAGACAGTTGTGTTTGGCATTTAACAAAAGCTTTTAACTTTTCGATCCAGCGTAATTTCAGAGCGCTACATTTTAAGACTGCAACTTTCCAATCCGTATGCACCTGAACTTTTCTTGTCTTTTTGTGGCAGAAGATGATTTCCCGAGAAATTACTGTGATCACGGATGCATAATGGCCGAGCGGCCCCTCTGAGCTGCTGGACTCACAGAGAAGGGAAATGGGAGACAAAGGTGACCCCGGGGCCCTCGAAGCCTCAGGAACCTCTTTTATTTTTAGTTCAACGTGTTTGTGTTTCTCTCTGGAGGTCAGCCGATTAGCAGAAGCTGCTGTTTTAAGGAGCTTGTTAATAAAACTGACAATTATATTGAGATTAAAATAATTTCTCCCACATCAGCAGCTTTTTTTTCACATTCCGCCTTTATTTATACAAGTTAGTCTCATTGAGTCACGAGGACTCATTCACAAGAAAGACCAGTTTTAAACAAAAATCATAAATGAGGTATAAGTACATACAACAATAAACATTCATACACTCTAAGAAGAGTATTTGGGCTGTAGTTCTCGTTGTGGATTTATTAACATTGATCTGACCTAATTCTTTTGATTTAGTCAAAACAATGTACTTTCATGGGCTCAATTAACTTAGAAGTCCTACAGATTTATCAGAAGTAAATATTTCACTGTGCGCCCAAGTGAAACAGTTAGTTTCTTGCGGCTGTGCCATCCTGCGTCTGACGTCATGACGTAAATTTTCACAGAGCCGAGCACATGCAACCGGCAGCCATTTTTCTCCCGCATCATCGTGAGGACAACGTTCAAATTGAAGAGTAAGTTATTTACTATGGCAGTTATCTTTTAAAACGCACGAGTTAGTTTTCTAGTTATATACATTGTTAATAGTCCCGCGGTGTGAGCGCAGAGTGCTACGTTACTGCTACTATGCTAGGCTAGGTCCTAGTCACACTTGTCCTGTCGCCTAAATCTCTGTTGGAGGGGGGGAATCAGCGGTGCATGTAGTCTGATAACATTTTCAGCTTGTGTGGTGGTGGTGGTGTTTTTTTCCTGGGGTGGTGGTTATTTTGTAATCAATGCCTCCATATAGCAGAATGCTTCGTTGCTATTAGGCTAATGCTAGGTCCTAGCCTGAAACTCCAGTGGCGCCGCGCGCGAGTCGCGAGGGGAAAAAAAACAAACAAGTGGGTGTACCGGACCGTTTCGGAACAAGCACGTTCGGTTTGGTCCACCTGCGTACCGTTTTGGTTGTTTTTTCACTCATTGAACGTTATTAACGGGAGAATATATGCACCGCGGAACTAAATTTCCTGGCCGCGTTTCAGCACGGAGCTATTATCGCGTGGCACGCGCAGCACGCGCAGCATTTAGCCGTTAGCATGTCGTGTACTGTCTCCTGTTTGGAAACGTAATGGCTTTTTTGACGAGCGCACATCCAAAGCTGTGTGGACGTGTTTTCACAAGACTGGATCTGCATCAACATGTCTAACGTGAACGCGCTGGAAACGACGTCACCCGAACGTGAACGAAGAAACAGCAGCTGTTAACCAGCTGTTACTGAAACTGCGCTACAACAACAGCTGCATTAAAACTACTGTACTTCATCAGGTGATTTAGATCGGTCCAGAGCAATAACATAAACTGTATGGGTTTTTAAAGATCTGGATCTTAGTCTGAATGTTGTTTATGCGCAGGCTTTAGTTACTGAGCGTGGCTACATCAATCACGTCAACACTTCAGTCAAAAAGTTCAGCTCTTTATGAAAAAACAACTCCATCGGCTGCCTTTTACAAAAAAATATACAGTATAATTGTGAAGTGATTAATGTTTGTAAGAACATTGAGTTAACATCACCTCTCTTCCCTCAGGCCTGGACCCTGGACCCAACCATCATTGATACATAAGGTGAGCCATATTTGCTTCATAAGTTAGTAGCTAATATAAGTATTCTGTACCAATAATTTAAAATGAAATTTACAATGGTAATGCGGTGTGTTTGTATGTGTATATAATTTATTTATTTTACATGTCAATTGTCACATTTAAAGCTGCACTATGTAACTTTGTAATGCAGTCTGTAACTTTTCTAACATCCATCCATCAATCCATTTTCGTCCGCTTATCCGGGGTCGGGTCGCGGGGGTAGCAGCCTAAGTAGGGAGGCCCAGACTTCCCTCTCCCCAGCCACTTGGAGCAGCTCCTCTGGGGGAATCCCAAGGCGTTCCCAGGCCAGCCGAGAAACATAGTCCCTCCAGCGTGTCCTGGGTCTTCCTCTGAGTCTCCTCCCGGTGGGACATGCCCGGAACACCTCACCAGGGAGGCGTCCAGGAGGCATCCTAACCAGATGCCCGAGCCACCTCAACTGGCTCCTCTCGATGTGGAGAAGCAGCAGCTATACTCTTGAGTCCCTCCCGGATGACTGAGCTTCTCACCCTATCTCTAGGGAGAGTCCAGACACCCTGTGGAGAAAACTCATTTCAGCCGCTTGTATCCGAGATCTCGTTCTTTCGGTCACAACCCAAAGCTCATGACCATAGATGAGGGTGGGAACGTAGATCGATCGGTAAATTGAGAGCTTTGCCTTTTGACTCAGCTCTCTCTTCACCACGACAGACAGCGCCCGCTTCAAAATCACACAATAATTTTAGTGTAGAAACCTTGGTAAAAAAAAAAACAGTATATATTCTGTGCAGAGACCGTCCTTTGCTATAATTAAAAAAATATATACTGTACAGTATATATATGAAAGCTCAGTTGAAAACACTAAAATGATACAGGGTTTCCCCTAGGATTTCTTTTAACCGTGGTGGTGTGGTGACCTCTCGTGTGTGTGTGTGTGTGTGTGTGTGTGGGGGGGGGGGGGGTGTTAGATGTAAATTAAACTGTGTACATGACCTTATTAAAAGTTAGTTTAGTGTTCTTAGGACTGAAGACTTTTTGAGGAAAGAGGTTTTTAAACATCTTTTCTGTAATTTTAGTGTTTTCAATTAAAAGCTTTAATATGTTTATGTGAAAAAATTATAGCAGAGGAAGTTCTCTGCACAGAAAAAAAATTATTTATTTTTACTGTTTTTTTTTAACCAAGTTTATCCTGAAACACCTGGTTAAATTTAGAAGATTATATTATGATTAACTACAAGCACCTGAAGCTGACTCAGAGAAGTCTGTGATTTTAGAAAAAAAAAAGTCAAACAAACACGTCTTTAAAAGAGCGTCTCCCCCCTTACCCCCCCCGGTAAAGCTGCGGTCCGCTTGCACCTCCACCCTACCCACGTGTGATTAATACAGATTTTTTGCGCAAATTACTGATTTTTGATGCTCATTATACAAGAAACCATCTGAAGTCTAAACTTGATGACATTCTAATCTGAGTACCGTATTCGCCGTTGTAAAATACGCACCGGTGTTTAATACGCTTTGTCCAATTATTAACCATAAACAAGAAAAAATTGTACATAATATGCTTCAGTGTTTAATACGCGTCATCGCGACGCGTCAGCGCCTCATTTGCCCTGATTAAGATGGCGGCGACAGAAGCGAGCGAGTACAAAGAACTTCACAAGGAAATAGGGCTGAACGATTTTGGAAAATAATCTAAGATGGTGTAGTGGTTAGGGCGTTTGACTTGGGACCCGAAGGACGCGGGTTCGCGTCCCGGCCACTACACATCTTGGGGTGTCTATGAGTGCACACCTAATTCTCCAGCTCCCCGAGCGCCCTCTGGCTGCTCACTGCACCACCTGGGGTGGTTGGGTTAAATGCAGAGACGAATTTCGTCCGTGTATGGGGAACATACGCAGATGACAGACAAACACATTATTATTATTAATTGCGATTATTTTTCTATAAATTGCGATTGCGATTTAAAATGTGATTATTTTTACTGGTTCTGTATTAATTCATATCACTAACGACACAACTGTTTTTTTTTTATCAGATAATTAATGCGCTTTTTCACGCAGAACGTTAGCTTGCTGAGCTAGCTGCTAACCGGGCACCGTCAAAACAGACCCGGCGGTCACATGACTAGCTCGCGCTCAGTCTCGGTGTCTCAGCGTCTAAGCTCAGATACACGTTTAAATGAGCTAACTTACCTGAATTTATAACTTTTATGACTTCTGTCGAGCCTGAAGCAACAGTGTTGGAGCACAGTCTCCTCCTCCGCCCTGCTCTGTTTTGCTCGCTCAGCTGAGCTCCTGCTGCTCGGCGCGGCCACTACTAAGTCACGTGACCAGCTCGCGGTCTCGGTGTTTCAGCCTCTAAGATCAGATTCACGTTTACACAAGCTAACTTACCTGAATTTATAACTTTTATGACTTCTGTCGAGCCTGAAGCAACAGTGTTGGAGCGCAGTCTCCTCCTTGCTCCATTCAGAGCTGCGCGCGGCCAAAGCGGTTCACTACCAAGTCACGTGACCAGTCAAATCGCAGCCCGTGCGATTAGAGAATCACGTTTTAACATATCGCGAGATAATCGCAAATGCGATTAATCGTTCACCCCTACAAGGAAACAAGGTAAAAACAATTATTTCTTTGCGAGAAAAAAATATTTCTTAGCTGACTTTATAGCAGACGTGCTCCTGAACTTAACGAAATGTTCAAATCAGCTGGATTTTTAAAAAAAACTTCGCCTAATTTTAGGCAGGCGGCTCGGACCGGACGCTTTGTTTCTTTAAATTTAGCTAAATAAACGCTTAAAAAATATATTTCTTACCTGACTATAGCAGACGGGCTCCTGAGCTGAACCAAATGTGAAATCAGCTGGATTTAAAAATCTGCGGTGTGGTTTATGAGTGGTATCTTGCAAACAAAAACAGCGAACCTCACAGCTAAGCTAAATGCAGCTATCGGTACACCCAGAGCAAGGGGCGGGCAGCGACAGAGTCAGTCCGACCAGAGGAGGCTGTTTTCGGACACATGAGCTAGAAACGTCTGGAAGTGGCCCTCCTCTTCCTCTTCACTCTCTGATGCTGAATCCTCACCAAACGCTTTTCGCGGAGCCGAAGCAGACACTTTACATTGAAAGTCTATGTGGCTGCGCATCTTGGAGCAGCGGGGCGTGACGCGGCGCGTCTTCAGCATTTCAAGCAGCGCAGCAGCACCCGGCAGCCGAGCAGCAGGAAGCCAGAATATTCTTGCTTCTGCTGCTCGTAGCGTCGCAGCAACCACTCGGGAGAGACTGCTATTGTGATGACACAACGACGACGGGACTTTCTGTGGACGAAACCAGCCTCCGGTAGGAAAACCTGGCATTTTTAAATTTGCACTGTCCACTCGAGCGTACATCACCCCAAACATAAAAAAAAACGTTTTAATCTCAACAAAGACTTTTGGAGTTGCAGTTTGGCTCGTAGAAAACCCACTCAAGTGTTACGTGAAGCTGATTTTATCTGCCCAGTGTACATAAAAACAACACGGATCTGACCGGGAAGGGAGCCACACGCTCCTCCCACTGCGCTTCTGCAGACATGTTCGGTGGGGACAGACATCTGTTGACAAGCAGCAAACACAGAGCATTGGGAGCATTTTGATGCGTTTGGTGAGGATGAAGCATGAGTCCTCTGCTGGCTGCTGCCTACAACGCCCGTATAGCGGCCAAAACTGGTACTGCACCATTTTTGCCAAAAATGAAAAACGAAGAATCAGAGCGAAAAATGGGTCTAAAAATATGGGGAAAAAATCCATAAATAATACTCTTTGGTGACATTCAAATGAGCAAAAATACAGCGTATTATACACTGGTTTTTACGGTAGGTAATTTAATTGTTTTAAACAAGGATACAACTAAAACATGCAGAACATTTGGTCACATAGAACAGTGTCCAAAGGGTTGATGGGCTCTCCCTCAGAGATGGCGTGACTAGGGTTAACTTAAGGTTCACTAAGATATTAAATCCATAATGAAACAGATGTGGTAAAAATAATGTTTGAAGCTAAATATTACAAAGCAATGAGTCTAACCTCTTCAATATTGCATAGGGCTTGTGTTGTCAGTTCCTCTTGTGGACTGTCCTCTTGTCTTCGCACCTGAAGCAACCCATCCATATGATCTCTGCTTTGTTTTTGGTCCAGTTATAACTAAATCATATCTTCTTTCATATTGTTTCAAATGATCAACTCTTTGCTTCGATTCAACTACAGGTAGTCCTCGACTTACGAGCGCTCTGACCTACAAGCGCCCGGACTTACGAGCTGGCGAAAGAGAAGTAAATTTGTAAAAAATACAGCACTTTTTTGTGTTTTTAGATGAAAGTGTGTTAGCTAACCGTTTGGAAACACGTTTCCGACCATGTTTATGAACTAATATGAATGTTTTTGATGAAAAATGAGTGTTCGTAGTGGCGCTAGCATAAATGTTCCAACTTACGAGCGAAAATCCGGACTTACGAGAACACATGCTTTGTGTTCCAACTTACGAATTTTCGTGTTACGAGCACCTCGCAGGAACGGAACTCGCTCGTAAGTCGGGGACTACCTTTATTTCTTTTGTCATTTCATGTATTTTCAATCAATCGTTCCTGCTGAGAAGCAAACCTAGTTAGTTCAGAAGACATGAAGTTCAGAGATTTTTTCATCTCCATGTTTTTCATTGCTACAGTACCCTCCCTTCCCAAGCCTGCTCGGCATGACTCGCACAATCCCGGCTTAACATCGTCCAAGCTGGCAGGTCCCGTCACTGGTCTCACTTATCTCATTTGGCGTGGTTACTTCAACTTGGGCCTCGACATCTGCAGCAACTCTGTTTGCCTCTACTCACACCACTTTGGGCCTCTCTTCACCACCTTTGGCTTCTCCTTACACCACCTCAGGCCTCCCTTCACTCCGCTACAAGTCTCTCCTCATAGCACCTCAGACCTTTCCTCACGCCACCATACGTCTCTCCTCATGCCACCTCTGGCCTCCAGCTACGCCACTGCAGGTCTCTCTTCACACCAGCTTGGGCCTCTCCTCACGTTGCCACACCAACTTGGACTTTTCCTTACACCACCTTGGTATTTTAAATTTATCCTCTTCCAACCTGAAGGCTTTTTCATACTCCTTTTTATAGGATGGATTCAGATTCATGAACATGTAACACAGTCCCTTTAAAGCTATACTCTGTAGTTTCTGCAGTACCCTGGGACTTAGAAAAATTTCCAGCAGGTGAAATCATTCTGCTCCCTCCCCTCAGAGCCATATATGGCTCTGAGGGGGAGGCTCTGCAGAGATTCAAATTCAAGCTCTGTTTTTATTGGCTGATTCAAATTCAAGCTCTGTTTTTATTGGCTGATTCAAATTCAAGCTCTGTTTTTAATTGGCTGGTTACAAACTCTGTTTTTATTGGCTGTCATTGTCCTGGTCACTCTGTGTTTTTAGTGTTTTTATAAATGCTGATAGAGAAGCAAGGGGACTATAGTTTTTTTCAGAGATTACTTTGTCTAACATCAGTTTGTCAGTAGATAGTGACAGAGTGAAGAAATATGTTAAAAATATATTGTTTGAAAAGTTACAGACTACATTACAATCTTACATACCCCAGCTTTAAAGCTGCACTATGTAACTTTGTAATGTAGTCTGTAACTTTTCTAACAATATATTTTTAACATATTTCTTCACTCTGTCACTATCTACTGACAGACTGATGTTAGACAAAGTAATCTCTGAAAAAAACTATAGTCCCCTTGCTTCTCTATCAGCATTTATAAAAACACTAAAAACACAGAGTGACCCGGACAATGACCAGCCAATAAAAACAGAGTTGTTTGTCACGCCCCAACCCACGCCCCCGCCTGTCCCAGCCTCAGCGCCGCGCACATTCTCATTCAAAGGATTGCAAAGCGATGCAGGACTGATTTGTATGTGACACAAATGTATTAAATATCCCTTCTTCATCCCAGAGCTGGACTTTTATTTTGTTTTTTTGCCAAAAGTCAAGTGATCGCTTCATCCTTCACTCACAGGAATGAGGAAATTGATTTGTCACGACTCACGAGCGAATTAATTCATGTCCAAAGTGGCTAGTGAAGCTCTGCTGATTTCAGGGTGTTTTTGTGTTGTTGGACGAGTGATTCATGTTTTTATTATATTTTTTAGAACGTTATATTAACATATAATCACAGAACTTCGCAGCGTCTGCCATAGGACATGTATTGGGGGCGGAACATTCCAGACATACCAGACATCGACTGACAGACATGAGGAAGTCACGAGCAAATTAAATCATGTCCAACGTTGCTGCGTGAAGCTTTGCTGATTTCTGCTGGTTTTTGTGTTGTTGGACAAGTGCTCCATGGTTTTATTATATTTTTAAAACATTTTATTAACATATAATCACAGAATATTGAAGTGCTCCGAGTGGACACACAGCAGGGGGCGGAGCTGCAGAACTCAAGTTCAACAGAGAATGGACTGTGGCTCCTCCTCAGAGTCATATATGGCTCTGAGGGGGGGGGGGGCAGAATGCTTTTACCTGATGAAAATATTTCTAAGTCCCAGCGTCCTGCAGAAATTACATAGTGAACCTTTAACTTCACATGTTAATTGTTTGTGTCTCTTTCAACAGACAACACCTACTACACCTGACCTCATGGACAGACCTGTGTCCTCTCCTCCTTCCTCCTGCAGCTCCTCTCCTTCCATCACCTGTGCATCAACACCTTGTGCGTAACAGTGAGTTTAACTTGTTTTCTGTCTGTATTTTATGTTTTTATTGCAGGTCATGACCGTGCTTTAACTTCACATGTTAATTGTTTGTGTTTCTTTCAACAGACAACACCTGCTGCGCCTGACCTCATGGACAGACCTGTGTCCTCTCCTCCTGCCTCCTGCAGCTCCTCTCCTTCCATCATCTGTGCGTCAACACCTTGTGCCTAACGGTGAGTTGAACTTGTTTTCTGTCTGTGTTTTGTTTTTATTGCAGGTCATGACCGTGCTTTAACTTCACATGTTAATTGTTTGTGTCTCTTTCAACAGACAACACCTACTACACCTGACCTCATGGACAGACCTGTGTCCTCTCCTCCTTCCTCCTGCAGCTCCTCTCCTTCCATCACCTGTGCGTCAACACCTTGTGCGTAACAGTGAGTTTAACTTGTTTTCTGTCTGTATTTTATGTTTTTATTGCAGGTCATGACCGTGCTTTAACTTCACATGTTAATTGTTTGTGTTTCTTTCAACAGACAACACCTGCTGCGCTTGACCTCATGGACAGACCTGTGTCCTCTCCTCCTGCCTCCTGCAGCTCCTTTCCTTCCATCACCTGTGCGTCAACACCTTGTGCCTAACAGTGAGTTGAACTTGTTTTCTGTCTGTGTTTTATGTTTTTATTGCAGGTCATGACCGTGCTTTAACTTCACATGTTAATTGTTTGTGTTTCTTTCAACAGACAACACCTGCTGCGCCTGACCTCATGGACAGACCTGTGTCCTCTCCTCCTGCCTCCTGCAGCTCCTTTCCTTCCATCACCTGTGCGTCAACACCTTGTGCCTAACAGTGAGTTGAACTTGTTTTCTGTCTGTGTTTTATGTTTTTATTGCAGGTCATGACCGTGCTTTAACTTCACATGTTAATTGTTTGTGTTTCTTTCAACAGACAACACCTGCTACACCTGACCTCATGGACAGACCTGTGTCCTCTGCTCTCTCTCCTCACCATCCTCCTGCAGCTCCTCTCCTTCCATCACCTGTGCGTCAACACCTTGTACCTAACAGTGAGTTGAACTTGTTTTCTGTCTGTGTTTTATGTTTTTATTGCAGGTCATGACCCTGCTTTAACTTCACATGTTCATGTTTGTGTCTCTTTCAACAGACTACACCTGCTGCACCTGACTTTATGGACAGACCTGTGTCCTCTCCTCCTGCCTCTTGCAGCTCCTCTCCTTCCATCACCTGTGCGTCAACACCTTGTGCCTAACAGTGAGTTGAACTTGTTTTCTGTTGTGTGTTTTATGTTTTTATTGCAGGTCATGACCGTGCTTTAACTTCACATGTTAATTGTTTGTGTTTCTTTCAACAGACAACACCTGCTGCGCCTGACCTCATGGACAGACCTGTGTCCTCTGCTCTCTCCTCACCATCCTACTACCTCCTGCTGCTCCTCTCCATTCATTACCTGTACATCAACACCTTGTGCCTAACCCTGACATGTATCCACATCAATGACTGCTGATAAAACAGGAAAACACACCTGTCCTGATGGACAGACCTGCTCTCATCAGGACCACACACCTGACCTGAACTCACATCTGGACTCCCATGTACCCATCATCCATGGTTGAATCATTGCTCAATGGCTAAGCAGTTCCATCTGATCCATGTTTGAACATGAGAACCACCTAATAAGCCTGTCTACCTCCACTTCAATCAAAGTAAGGGAATTTTCTTTTCTATGCTGTCTTTGAGTGCACACCTAATTCTCCAGCTCCCCGGGCGCTTTCTATGGCTGCTCACTGCACCACCTGGTGGTGGTTGGGTTGAATGCAGAGACGAATTTCGTCTGTGTATGGGAAACATACACAGATGACAGAAAAGGACATTATTATTATTATTATTATTTTTTGTGCTGCTTCTAGCTTTTTAAAGTTCCTGGACTGTACACTAAGGCACTGGTTTTTCATACATGATGGTTGCAACATGTTTCTGATGGATGTCAATTGCTCCTGATGATGTGATTTGATAATGATAGTTGAAAACTGTTTATGATGGATGTCAATTGCTCCTGATGGTTGAGAACTGTTTATGATGGATGTGCTTTGCTAATGATGGTTGAGAACTGTTTCTGAAACAACACTGAAGTTGTCTATATGTGAACACATGTTGGATCACCAGATTTCTCGCTCCATGTTTTAAAAGGAGGATTAGCTGAAAGTATTTTGTTAGATCACCAGATTTCTCGCTCCATGTTTTAAAGGAGGATTATCTGAATGTATTTATATCAGATCACCAGATTACTCGCTCCTTGTTTTTGAAAGCGGGTTAGTTTTACTAGAACTTCATACTGAATATGTGACCCATCACATCATCAAACAGGAGTTAAAGTCAAATTTGGTCAAAATGACCTACAAGCAAACATATATATTACTGACTTTTAGAAATACATTTTCATACTTAGATCATCCTGCCAAATGCATTGTATTGTCTTAATCATGAAAATGGTTTGATATTTGGTGTGAAGATTTTATTTCAGATATTTAATTTAAACCATTTGATAAGTTATTCATTCATCTTATTTTAAAAAATTGGAATTGTTGGCCAACATTTTAACCATTTACTATCTAAATTTACACATACCACTTTGAAATATAAACCTATTTGATGTGATGGGTCACAAATTTATTATTCAGCTTCTTTTGTTGGATTTGATTTAAGAATTGTGGACATTTGTTAATAAAACTTGAAAGATTTCATTTGTGCAATGGAGATTTATTTAGCCAACTTAATTTCTCATTACAATGAAAGTAATGTTGAATGTTGAGCAAATTAAATAAACTTATAAAATTAAGTTGGAAAAACTTAAATGAATTACTTGTTACCAATTGAAGTGATTGGTTTGGGTTGGAATGACTTAAAACATTTGAGTTTACTTTACATAAAATTAAGTCAGAATGACGTGAATTTATAATTTAGAAGAAACTATGTGATTCGAGTTAGTATGACTTAATTCATCAAATAAAATAAACTTAAAAAATTAAGTTGGAAAAACTTAAATAAATTACTTGTTACCAATTGAAGCAATTGGTTTGGAATGACTTAAAACATTTGAGTTTACTTTACATAAAATTAAGTCAGAGTGATGTAGATTTATAATTTAGAAGAAACTGTGTGTTTTCAGTTAGTTTGACTTAATTTATCAAATAAAATAAACTTAAGAAATTAAGTTGGAAAAACTTAAATGAATTACTTGTTACCAATTGAAGTGATTCATTTAAGTTGGATCAACTGTTTTCGAAATTAAGTTGGAAAAACTTAAATGAATTACTTGTTACCAATTGAAGTGATTCATTTAAGTTGGATCAACTGTTTTCTTTTTAGAGTGTAAATTCAACAATTGGTAGCCAGCAAGTTATGCAATATTTGCACTACACTGCCAACTAGCGGTCCATATCCTAGATGTTATTACTGTTTTTCTCTTACATTTTGTTGTTGGATGTAACTGGGACCCCGTGTACATAATCTCATCAGTGTTGGGCAGCGCTAATCCAAAAATTAGTTCCGCTATTTCTAAAGCACTTATTGATTTATTTAGGTCCGCAATTTCAAAAGCACTTATGTATTAGCAATGCTAGCGGACGCTAATGCTAACACGCTAACCGCCATTTTGAAGAGGGCAAATGCGAAATACTTTTTTAAATCCAGCAGATTTGACCATTTGAACCGGTTAAGCTCAGAAAAACCTTGTGCTATAAAGTCAGCTAAGAAATATATTTTTTCTCAGCAAAGAAATAATTGTTTTTACCGTGTTTTCATGGAAAGTCCTTATCTTCTGTGGCCGTCGCGGCCGCCATTTTGAAGAGGGCAAATGGCGAAATACTTTTTAAAATCCAGACGCGTCGCGTAGGCCGCTGAGAAACATCCATAAGTTCACCCTCCATGTTAAAAACTCTTCGTCTGACTCTTCGAAAACAAGCAATAAGGCTGCAGAGTAACACACTGGCTGCTAACTGAGAGCGCTCGCTCTAGCAAAGAGACTGAGGGGACGCTTTTTTGTCACGGACCACATCCGGCGCTGACAGGATATGGTCTGTTAGCAGTCGTCCGGGCCCTGTAAATAAGTTTTTTCGTTTTTACTGATAGATAATTAGTTATTAACGGTACTGCATTTTAAATAAAAATAGCGCAAATCCGCTTATGAATTATAAAAGTTAGTCAAACCGTTGTAACGCTGATAAATTGTTTAGGTACGCTATAAGCGGATTAGCGCATTAGCGCTCCCTAGCGGTCTGGCGCCCACCTTTGAAGACAAGGATTATAAAAACACAAGCCAGGAGTGATTAGATCAAACACATTTTGCCAGCACGGCAAAATCAAATAAAACAAATGTTAAAAATCTGTAAATAGAATGTGAAAATTCAGTGCTAAGTGACTTTTTTGAAGATAAAAATGAATTGTGCAAGTTAAACCTGGAAAGCTAAAGCTTAAATTAGCAAAATAGCTAAAAGTCAAAATTAGCAAAACAATCGCTAAAAGCAACTTTTTAGACCATTTAGCTAAAATCTGAAGTTAGCAAAACTGTTGCTAAATGTTAAAATTAAGATAACAATGTCTAAAAGTCAAAAACTTGCTAAAGATATTAGCTAAAATTATTAAACCAGTAACTTAATGATAAAATTAGCATACTAGTAGCTAAAAACTAAAATCAGAAAAAAAGAGTAAACATTCAAATTAGCTAAATTATATCTAAAACACATAAAATTAGTAAAATATAAGCAAATACCAAAATAACAACCTAGTAGTTAAAAAAAAACAGTAAGTGCCAAAATTTGTCAAAATAAAGTGCCAAAATTTGCCAAAATAATTGATAAATTACCAAACTACCGATAGTAGTTAAAATCTACAATTTGTATCACATAAAGCTCAAATTACAAAAGGAGTATCTAAGAATCAAAGTTTGCTAAATGGTTGCTAAAAGCTAAAATGAGCTCAAATAAATATATTAAAAGGGACCACGTTAGAAAGACATGAAACAGAAAGTTATACACCATAACTCATGTTCCCTGAAGGAAGGGAACGAGGTGCAACATACTTGCTATGGGAATTGCGCCCCCGCGCGATTACCTGAAGGAATACATTCACGCCTTTTACGGCAGGGGGCGTCACCCCGCGCCAGAGGTACCGCCCTTTAGGTACTTAGGCGACTGACGCCCCTCCATCTTCCTCAAAAATTGCACTTCACCGAGCTTTCAGCATTGAAAAGGGCCAGCTATGTTGCACCTCGTTCCCTTCCTTCAGGGAACATGAGTTATGGTGCATAACTTTCAGTTCCCTTTCAGTTCGGTCTCTCGGTGCAACATACTTGCTATGGGAACGTAATTCATTCACGCCCTTGAAATGCTCAGTAAAATGCCTGTTAGTGTGAACGTCTGCCCTTGACCAGAAGGCATCTCAAAGCTACTTTCTATTGTGTATTAGAAAGAACAGCCTGAGTGACATCACACGCAGTAACATCCAAACTGTAGTACTTTGCAAAAGTGTTTAAAGAGCTCCAGTTCGCAGCAGCACAAATGTCTGCAACTGACACGCCCTTGAACAATGACCAGGAAGTGGCCAAGCCCCTGGTTGAGTGAGCATGGACTCCAGGGGGCACTTGTTGACCTTTGCTACCGTATGCCCTCTTAATGGCCTCCGTCACCCAATGTGAGAGGCGCTGTCTTGATAGGGCCTTTCCTGTAGCAGGTGCGGCAAAGCAGACGAACAGTTGGGTTGTTTTCCTCCATTCGGCTGTTCTCTGCATGTAGGTGCGTAAAGCCCTCACTGGGCAGAGAGCCTGTAGCCTTTCCTGTTCCTGAGTGAGGACAGGGGCAGGTGGAAAGGAGGAGAGATCAAAGTCCAGACTCCTATGGTTCAGGGTCAGGACCTTGGGAGTATATGCAGGATTAGGCCTTAGTGTGACCTTTGACCCGTCAGGGGCGAATCTGGTACACATTGGCTGTACAGATAATGCATGGAGGTCACCCACGCATTTCGCCGAGCAAAGAGCCAGGAGAAGAGCAGTTTTATAAGATAGAAGATCTATCTTAATCTCGCTGAGAGGCTCGAATGGTGGGTCGCAAAGGGCCCCAAGACCAGACCAAGATCCCAACCAGGGGTCAAGGTCCTGCTGGGTGGCCTAGTTCGAAGCATACCCTTCATATATTTCATTATGATTGGGTGTGCTCCAGGAGTCCTGTGTCCCCAGCCCTCGTGACAGGCAGAGATAGCTGCAAGGAACACTTTAATCGTTGAATAAGAATTATCCTTTTCCAATAAATCCTGAAGGAAAGTTAAAAAATTGAGCCAAGTCGCAAGCATAAGAAATGATATTTCTTTCTGAGCACCAGGCTTCGAAGATGCGCCACTTTTGTGCGTATAGGGACTGTGTTGACCCGGCATGGGCATTTTGTATAGTTGTCACCATGTTCTCAGGCAAACCCGACGCCATCAGTCTGTCTTTTTCAGCTAACAGGCTGGAATTAATTCCAGATCCTGGCCTTCCTGTGTGAGACTTTGAGAGTCCACCAGGTTGGGGAGCGGGTCTCCACGTTGATGTGTTAACAGACTTCTCTGATCGAGTCTCCTCGAAGACAGATGGAGTCTATTAATTTTATTAGAATGAGTTGGAACAGGAAAACTACTGTTTCCCTCCAAAACAGGGTTTTCTGTTGGGTCGAGGGGCTGCTGTTTCTGTAAATGAGCAGACCTCCTGATTCCAATTGTTGTCCCCCCAGGTGGGATACTGTGTGGGGACAAGGTTGATGCAGCTTTGTGAGGAAAATCACGTGCTGCACTTCCACTGTTCGAGCCTTGTGTGTCCTTCATGAATAATAAAGGAGCAACAGCAATGTATGAACGTGGGGATGATCCTTTGTGGCTGGCAGACTCAAGATAATTTGTTGATAAGGAGCCCAGTTTCCCTTCAAAATCAGGAGGAAAGTCCTGGTTCAACTCTGATCCTTTTACACGCACAGTAGCGTGATCACAGCCGCTTCTTAGAGGGTGTGAAAAATGTGTCTGCTTTGGGGCGTCCGACGTGCTCTCCTGTGGTGTGAACGTGTCACGTGGTCGTCTGGCTAGTGTATTAGCCGGCCCCTTGCTCCTAATGGAGCGGGGGCTGGGACACGTGCCCTTTCCCACCTGTCTTAGCGAGAGGTGTAGGGTCTGTTCGCAGACGCCTCTGGGTCTGTCTTTTGGAGACAGGTTCAAAGGCACCCTGCTGGGGCTTATTGAATAGGCTGGCACCCCATGAGCCGTGAGGGAGGGGGATGTGCCCCCCCCCCTTTATGACGGCCGACAGGCCAGAGGCCCGTACTGTTGACTTTATTTGTGTTGGTGTGTTTTTTTTTTTCAATAAAACAGGGATGTGCTGTTTTATGAGTTTTATTCGTGCTTACGTGCAACGACATACATGATTTGATGTCACTCACAGCAGGGAGAACATGGTTTGTGCATGCAACATAGTTATCAGCCATTTGTACTTTGCTACAAATAAAGTCTGAACAAGGTGCGAACACTCCTGTTACCACGTGGGCAGGAGGTCGTCGAAAATGTAAACGTGAACCTGGTTCATCAGGCACGTTTTTGACGAGTGTCCCGGTTCGCCGAGGAGGCCCTGTGCCTGCTCGCTTGGCGTGGGACAAACCTGTTTTTAGTCCATGCGTGCTCGGAGCGAGGTTGGTTCGGCGGGGGTCTCTGCCGAGGCTCCTCCTCGTATGCTGTCCGCTTCTGCGGTGGTGCACGCGTCGTCGAGCGGTGCAACGGCTGTGCAGGTCTGCTTCCAGCGAGCTCTCTGGGGGGGGCGAAACTCCGACGAGGGATGCCCACCCTGAGAGCTTCAGCCTGCCTGTGCCTTTGGTCCAGCTTGGTTTGGATTTGCTCCAAAGTCTGGCCAAAATGTCCCTCCGCTTCTATCGAGTGGTAGAGAAAAGGCACCTTTTGTCCCTCTGGTAAATCCGTCAGCGTCATCCACAG
>JBBPBX010034444.1:7266-32633 GCA_038048925.1 Garcialebias charrua
ATAATATTCATGACTTTGCAATAGATTTCCATAAATAAACATACCCATACCTACAAATATATATATATACACTGTAATCCCAAATTTTCATTTACATAATAAGTCAAGCTATTATTACTAATCTTTTTGTTATTTTGCAAAAGGCGGGACCATTACCTAACAATATGTGAATTGTACACTTCTCAATATGAGTATCTGCTTTACTAATGGCTCTGAGTGCAGACACCTCTCATTTACATGTTTTTACCGGTTTGGGGCGGGGCTTGTCAGTGAACACGTCACCTGCCTGGTGCACAAAGAGAGAAGAAGAACCGTGAGCTCAGTGCATGTTTCTCCTGACTGTTTGCTGCAAAATCTCATTACTGTGACGAAGTGCTGAAATCAGGTCAGTCTGGTTGATGTAACAGTTTATTGACACATGTTAAGTGCTCAAATTTGATTCCGTTTTTATTGTACTTGCTAGTAAAATAACGTTTTTGTGTGCTCATGTTAACGATAGCTAATGTTTCACCGGAGTGTCAACTGCATCATTTTTGCCCTAAATTATAGCTACAGTACTTTGTAGTTGATCATCCTTTGTTGTTATTTTGGGACTGAATGAATTAGTACTGGTAGTTAATGCCTGTAGCAAACAAGAACTAATTGCCCCTCACAGAGAGCTGTGTTAGCTTTATGCTAGCTTCCTGTTGCATACAGAATAATTTACCGCATGGTTTAATTTATTTTTTTTACTTCGACAGGGATTATTCAAACCAAGGGCTGTTGGTTCTTACAATAATTCCTGGTGATATAGTGAATTTTGCTTATATTCTGTGTTAGTTCATTAAATTATTATTTTCTCTTTTTTTTTTTTTTTTTTTTTGGTCTAACCGCCATATTGGATTTGTGCGCCGAATAGAAGATAAAACAAAATGTGGACCTAACATTTGGAGGGATGACGTTGTGGAGACATCACCACCAAGCCTTCTGATGAAACGCTGGCCTGCACTCTTCACTAATAAGCAGGTACACATATTATTCTGATGGTCATTTGCTCTCCAGTTGAACAGCACACTAATTTCTTTTTTTTATTTTAATTTTTTTATTTGTATGCATTCTAAAGGATTGTGGAAAAAGACCTGCTGCAGGAATTTTATTCTGTCCGTCATGATCACACCACCAGTCTTATGGAAATGAGGGGCAACGTGGCTGAACATTTGGCACAGCTTTTGCAGAAAATGAAGGTAATACTGGGTCAAAACAAATTGTCTGTGTGTCTTTGTTTGTGTGTATGAGACTTTTCCTTTCAACATATCTATCAATTTTCTGTCTTCTATTTTCTGCCAAATAGAAGACAAGACACAATGTGGACCTAACATTTGGAGGGATGACGTGGAGACATCACCACCGAGCCTTCTGATGAAACGCTGGCCTGCACACTTTACTAATAAGCAGGTACACATAATATTCTAATGGTCATTTGGTCTCCAGTTGAACAGCACACTAATTTCTTTTTTTTAATTATTTTTTAAAATTTGTATGAAATTCTAAAGGATTGTGGTAAAAGACCTGCTGCAGGAATTTTATTCTGTCCTTCATGAGCACACCCTGACTAACCCTGTGTTTATGTGCAGTGACGACTGCGATGGTCCCATATTAAATAATATCATTATATAAAAACAACCAATTTAGAAGTTTTCCTATTTCAGTCAAATAGTGACAAAATGGACCAAGAAGATCTCTCAAATAGTCCTTAGACCAATACTGATTTTACAATGTTTATTGTTAGAAAAATTCAAAATGCTTGACCAAACAGTAGTTATCATTATGTTGGCATAAACTGTATTTGATACAATGCCTGTTTTGTCATGGTGGTCTGTTGTAGTTCAGCAATTTTATTCCCTAATGGTTTTATTTATGGCAATTATTTTTGTTTATCTTTAGGATGGTGATGAGTTCTTTGGCCAAATGGACGTTGGGACCTTGTTGCTGAATCCTGAAGGTGTCTCCCCTAACATCAGATCTTCACCCGGCGAGCCTGAACATCGTCAATGAGGGTGAAATTTTTTGTGGAAAAGCTCATGACCCTGCCAGAAGCTGTGAGTCTCCTTTTTAGGCTCACATATGAACTCCATGTAAACTACCCAAAGAAAATCAGAAATACTGTACCCTCCTGTTCATTCAACAGGTACTGTATTTTTTTTCTTCCCCATTTGGGAAGTATTGAGTTGAAGCTGAGAATTCAAACAGAAAATTCAACTTGTGTAAAAACGCTGCAGGTGCTCTACTTTTGGTTAGGTGGGAAAAAAATCCTATTTAGCAGCTAGAAGTTTATTGTTTTACTGCTGAAGTTTAGTTTGTAGCCGTCTTTCAAATACAAACATAATGTGAACAAGTGTTGTAATGTAACTGTTTCACAGAAACTTTCCTGTTCATCATTACTTGTTTTAAACAATTGTTAGTGCCACCATGCTAGTTATTTTTTTTTGTCAAAAAAAGATTCTTTTTAATTTTTTAAATTATTATTATTATTTAAATGTTTATTTTTTTATTTATTTTTTATCATTAAGGCTTCCAAATAAAAGAACTGTACGGACACTTTTTTTTAAAGACAATTTACCTGTCGAAGCCATTGAAGGGTTCCATGTTAGTCTTTTGACCAGATTAATGATGTAAATGATAAAGGGTACCTCAGATCATAAGATGTTATGCATGTTCCCCTTTGCACAAGATATTAACATTCTTAATTTCACCTATCAAAGTAAAATGGTTAATTTGGTAAAATGTTTGAAAATCCATTTTTGTAAAGGCTTAAATGCAGAATTGTATTGACTTAGCACTTTACTCAGATTTAGTTTTGTACTAAAGTTTAAACTCTTGAACATGGTGAAATGTGTACTCAGCTTTACATGTTTAAAATGTTACTATTGCACTATTTTTGCAATAAATTTGTGAAAAATAAATTAAATTGTCTTTTTTTGTGTAAGAAACAACAGGTAGTATACAGACAATTATTGTGTAATGTTAAAAATCTAATTGATTATTATTATTATGTAGTGATACACCTAATCTCTGATATTGTAGGCTTGACCTTCAAGTACACCTCTCTGCATCTCTTTGAAACTCTAAGTGTTACACCTTCTTGAAGCCCTCAAGGAGACGAGTGGACACTATTTTGGTTAACAATTATTATGAATTAATGGACACTAATTAATCAGATTGAACTTTCTTTTTAATGTGTGTTAATTCAGAATTGATCTACAGTATATTTTGTCATTTTAATGATGATCTGTTACTTGCATGAGTTTGACCTTTCTGGTTTTATTTCTGCAGAGCAAGCAGGCTCTGATTCTAAGACACAGTTCAGGGTAAACGTAAAGGCTGTTCACTTCCTTCTCTGTTTTGTCTATGAAGTTAGCCATAATATTCTCTGTGCTCACAGGCCAGTCCATCTGGCCGTTTATGTAAACAGTTTTCCTGTTGTCCTTCAGAGACCATTCTGCCTATGAGATGAAAACCCATCTCTTATTTTGTTAAAACCAGCCAGTAGTCATTAAGGAGGTGGGTCAGACCCCGCCTCCCATATAAAGGTCATTTCCTGCATTTTTCTTTAGTGCTTGCTGAAGTTTCAACTGGACGGCCGTTGGACAAACTCATCCACGTGTGTGTCCAGACACGTCTCCACTCTTATCTCCAAGAGACGAACCGTCAACAGGTAACAAGTCGTGGTGTGCTTGAACGTGCGGGAGCCCAGCAGTCTGCTTGTGTGGGAAAAAAGTGCCACCCTGTCTGCTCAAAATAATCCATTTCAGTTAACTTAGCTTTCACTTATTTCTTCCTCCTATTGTTTATTTTTCATAAGCTTTTAATCTGTCAAGTAAATGTACCAACAGAAAAGTTCCTAACTGTCTGTTTGTTTTAATTTGAATTCTTGTCAACGTAGTTAGTAAATCAGAGCTAATATCGATACAAATGTTTAATGTAATTTTTGTGATAGTTTCAATAAAAGGTCTATTTTCTGGTAGACCAACATAAGTTGAAGTCTCTTGTGAAGTTACATTTCTGGCTAATTACAGTAAAAGCAATTTAGTACCGGAAAAAGGAAGAACTCGCGAATTGGTGGCAAGTTTGTGCAGAAAAAGTCTGCTCAGACCTGCGCATCTAAAATATAGGTAAGTCAGTAAACTGACCAGTAAGTCCTATATCTCTACAATAATGGTGGCCCAGTAAGTGTTTAAATACCTTACCCAACATTATTCATTACATTTTGGTGGCCCGTATTCATTACAATTATTATTATTTACATTTAGTATTTCTAACTAATAAAGATGAGAAATGAATACTGATAAACATGAGAAACAAATACTGATCATCATGGGTAATGATTACTGATATATATGATTAATGGTTGAGTTAATTACTCGTAAACAATGGTTTTAAAAACTTGACTTTTTTAGCACAAGATTATCTTGGACACAAGACTTTATGTAAACAGAGCTTGATTTGTTTAGTTTTTGATTTTGTAAAAACTGGAGATCCCCTCGCAATCGCTTTCCACATTCTGCTTTAGTAATGATTACTAATTTGGGTTTACAGTGTATATATATATATATATATATATATATATTTATATATAAATAGATATATATATTTATATATAAATATTAGGAATGGGGCCGATCCGTTATCGGTATCGGCCTCCGATACAGCATAATTTACTGATCGGATTTTCCAATCCAACCTGCCGATATTTCCGATCCATGATACACGTTGGCTTCAAACTATGGAATGGATTTCCTGAACGGAGGCGTGTCTTATGAACCTAGCGTAATAAGACCTGCCTCACAACCAGAAAATCCATTTCATAGTTTGCAGCCAGCTACACCGTGTAGTAGCACTGTAACTAACAGCTAGACAACTTCTCATTGTAACATGTTTGCTGTGTGGAAGTATTTTACACTAAACACCACAAGAGAGCAACGTGCAATGTCTGCAGAGCCATATAGCGCCACATAAACCGCGGTCAAGTTATTTTTACGTTGGACATTCAAGCTCCGGAGCTTCAGCGGGACGCCACTCTTGCTGAACCGAAACACAAGCATAGTAAGTAAGTAAGTAAGGTTTATTTCTAGAGCGCTTATCAAAGACATAAAATCACAAAGCGCTGTACAATAAAACCAATGGTAAAAGTACACACAGAATAAAACAAGCATAAAAACTACAAATATCAATCAATGAAAAATACAATAAAATCATGACATAAAAGCCTGAGCGAGTAAAAGTGTTTTCAGTTGTTTTTTAAAAACCTCAACAGAGTCAGCAAAACAAAGATGCAGGGCAAACTGTTCCACAGCCTGGGGGCCACTGACTGAAAGGCCCTGTCCCCTTTAGTTTTCATCCGCGTACGTGGAACATCCAAGAAGTTCTGGGTCTGTGATCGAAGGTCACGGGCAGCAGAGTACTGTATTTAGTTAAAAGCTGACAAAGGTATACAGGAGGCTGGCCATTTAAAGCTCTGTATGTGAGCACAAGGACTTTAAAACGGATTCTAAACTCACCTGGGAGCCAGTGAAGTGAATGCAGAACTGGAGTGATGTGGCAGTATTTACTGGATCTAGTGAGAAGTCTGGCAGCTGCGTTCTGTATCACTTGTAGGCGTGATACAGAAGACTTGTCCAGGCAGGTAAAAAGGGCATTGCGGTAGTCCAGACGCGATGACACAAAAGCGTGAATAATGTTCTCTAGTTCAACTCTGGACACCATAGGTCGTATTTTAGAAATATTTCTTAAATGAAAGAAACAGGAACGGGAAATAGTCTTAATGTGAGACTCAAAACCCAGTGATGATTCAAATGTGACTCCAAAATTCTTACTTTTGCTTTGGCTGCTGGGCAGAAAGAGGTAATTTTCTGATTGATTTTAGAGTGAAGGTGACTGGGAGCAGAAATGAAAGTCTCTGTCTTACTGGTGTTTAAAACCAAAAAGTTACTGGCGAGCCAATCACTTATAAGGGACAAGCATTGGACAAGGATGGATAACATGTCCAGCTGGTGTGGTTTAAACGAAAAATACAACTGAATATCATCAGCATAAATGTGATAGGAGATATCAGAAAAGGATTGAATAATGCTGGCGAGTGGGATAATATAAAAGGAAAACAAAAGCGGACCCAGAACCGAACCTTCAGTCACCTGCCCAATTTAAGGCATCCTGAAACGGTCAGCGGCGTCCAGTCCGACATGGCCAGCTGTGTCCCTGTCTTGGTGGAGGGACAGACTTAGAGCAGCTGACTGAAATCAGAGCACCTGCCCCGGATTGAACAAGAAAAACACACCGCTGAAGCCCCTGAGCTCGAATGATTACCGAGAAGTTTCTAAACTTCATCGTAATTAATGACCAACAGCTATCAGCTGTAGAAAACAAAGGTTCCCTTATCAGTTAGTCACTCGGTGCAACACTATTGCTTTGGGAAATTGTGCCCCCCGCGCGATTAACTGAAGGAATACATTCACGCCTTTATGGTAGGGGACGTCAGCGTCACCCCAGAGACCCCGTCCTCTGGGTACTTAAAGGGATTGTGACATGATTTTTTTACTATTCATAAAATTGCTCAAAATATATATATTTTATCATTTAAATATGTTTGTTTTTGCAAACAAAATGATAAATCACTTTAATTTTGCTTTAAAAGTGATTTTGAACTTCAAGCCGTGTTTAATCATGGGAAATCCGATTACACTCGAACGCACCATATGTGATGTCACACTGGGCAGAGGGCTGTGGTGTCTTTAATAGCGGACAATTTAAAACTGGACGAATTTATCAATCTATGTGAAGATTTGAGCTATTTGTCTTCATTTTGGGAAGCAGAAAATTGTTTGGGTGATGGAACAAGAAACAACAGGATCTAATTTAGGTCTGATGCTGTATCAGACTTCCTTCATGTCGAGCTGCTCATACCTGCGCACTGTGACAAGCCCAGAGCTCTGCCCGGTGTGACATCACAGATGGTGCGTTCGCGTGTAATGGGATTTCCCATGATTAAACACGGCTTGAAGTTCAAAATCACTTTTAAAGCAAAATTAAAGTGATTTATCATTTTGTTTGCAAAAACAAACATATTTAAATGATAAAATATATATATTTTGAGCAATTTTATGAATAGTAAAAAAATCATGTCACAATCCCTTTAAGGCGCGGACGCCCATCCTACTTTCTCTTTTTGCCCTTCACCTCGCTAAAACCTGAACTTCGTGGGACTTCTCTGTTGTCACATCGTTCGACTACAGGTGAGCTTGCTCCCTACGCTGAGCGTACAGAGAAATTTGCTGCGTGTTGCTGGGCTTGCGAAAGTTAGTCCAGCATTTTCTACTTAACCTCGAAGCTTTTCTTCTCTCTCCGCAGCTGCTTCGCTCGACGGCGCTAACTACGTCACAACGCTCCCTGCTAACAAGTTGCAGGCTAGCCAGCGAAAGCGACGGAGAGGACATCTTCAAACAAAGGAAAATTAGGAAAACCTCGACGCTTCTCGGACATGGCCCACGAGAAGGGAAAACGGAAGACGAAGATTCCAAAGAAAGCCAGCAGGATGGCGAGCCCTCACTCGCGCCCCTGCCCCAACGGCTGTGGCTACTCCCTGTTGGCGACGGACATCCACGAGGCCTGTCCCGTCTGCCTGGGTATTCTGCACGTGAGAACAACGCTAGGATCCCCCGACTCCTGCACACACTGTAGCCGGATGCCGGCGAACGCACTGGCCAAAGCCATGGAAAAGGCTTTGGTGCGAGAGGCCGTAGGCCCAACAGAACCACTCGCTCCCGAACCGGAGCTCGAGAACACAGACCTGGAATGCAACGGTCAGGTCGGGGGAGAGAACGGTTTGGACACATCGGTCTCGGTCGAGGACTCGACGCCCGAAGTGTCTGACCAGGACGCCGAGTACGGTTACGAGGGAGAAAGTGTGGATTCCTCCCAGAACCTGGCACAAGTACTGCCGGAATTGGATGCGTCGGTCCCTGCTCTGTTTGACTTGTGCCACAGGGCCGCGGACGCATTGCAGATCGCATGGCCAGACCCCACGCCTTGCCAACATGTTACGAGGTTGGCGGGAAATTATTTCTACACGAAACAGCAACCGACGACAAGGCAGAGAATGCCTATCTTTCCGGACTTCCTGATGGAGCTCACGCGCTCCTGGGCTGAACCCGGAGCTCCCATGACGCTGCCGCTTTCTTGGTTCCTGGATGTCGCCGGGATGGAGGCAGCAGGACTCGCCCGCGCCTCGCAGATAGAGGAGACCCTGGTAGCTCATCTGGCTCCCGCAACAGCGGGTGCAAAGCCAGCACTGCCCAGCAAGGCCTGCCGCGCTTCGGAGAAACAGCTCGATAAGTGCTACCAGGCTCAAGGCTTTGCGGCTTGTGCGATGAACGCTTCGACCATGATGTAGGCGTACCTAGCAGAAAAGCTGCAGGAGCTCCAGGTAACAACAAATGAACAGGCCGGGGCAGAGGTCTTGGAGGAGGCCCGCAGGGCCTCTGACTTCATGCTCCGCATGATAGGGACAATAGCCATCACACAGGGTAGAGCAATGGCAGAAATGGTTGTCGCTCAGTGCCACCCGTGGATGACTTTAACGGACCTCCCGGAAGGCCAGAGGTCCCTTTTTCTTCAACACCCGATTGAGCCGACAAGTCTCTTCGGAGGAGCTCTGGAACGTATCCAGGCCAGGCTGGAGCAAAGGCGTAAACAGACGGAAGCCCTCCGTGAGGGGCTACAAAGGAAAAGTTTTGCTCCCCAGGGAGGCCATACGTTGTCCTCCTCAGAAGAGACCTGCTGGCGACGGAGAGCCTTTTCAGCACCAGGCGGCTCGGCCTAGGACCTCTTTGATGATCCCAGGTGAGAAGCAGATTTGGGCCTGATGAAACAGGACGAATTCATGATTTTACAGGTTTGCCCGCCCATGTGGTACGGGAACCAAACTCTTTGAGCCTGAACTTCATTTGTAAAACGTTACAAGGAGCTGGTGACATGTGTGTGCGCACTAAACATGACTCATCTACTGTATGTGTAATAAAAACAAGCACTGTTTCATCCATACACAAAAATAAAAGTACCAAAGCACAGACTGCCCTGGTTCTTGACTCGAGCCCCACTTTTGTGAAACACAAACTACTAGGTCAGACTATGAACCACAGTAGGATGCACGAGTTCTGCCTGAGACAGTCAGACTTTGCGACGTCCTTTGTTGGGCAGACCAGCTTGCTCGGGAGCATGCGAGAGGGGTCAAAGGCCACCCCTCCCGTAAACACACAAAACAAACAACAGATAAACATGCCTTCCAGGCTCACGGCACACGCGCAGGCCTGGAGGCATGTCTGCCAAACAAATGGATCATGACGACGGTGCGTCATGGGCTCAGGCTGCAGTTCCTCAAAGGACCGCCCCCCTTCACGGGGGTGCTGCAGTCGAATATCAACCCAGCACGCGCACACGTGCTGAGGGAGGAAGTATCAACAATGCTACAGAAAGGAGTAATAAGTGTTGTCCCGAAACACAAACTACGCTCCGGTCACTACAGCAAGTACTTCCTGGTACCCAAAAGAGATCAGTCCCTGAGGCCGATCCTCGATCTCAGGACGCTGAACAAGAGAATAAGAACATTTAAGTTCAAGATGCTCACACTGCGGCAGGTCCTCCAGTCTGTGAGACCAGGAGACTATGCATGTACAATGGATTTAAAGGATACCTATTTCCACGTGGGCCTGTGGAGGAGACACAGAAAATACCTCCGTTTTGCATTCAAAAGAAAAACATACGAATTCAAGGCCTTACCCTTCGGTTTAAAGACCGCTCCTCGTACATTTACAAAATGTCTGGATACAGCACTGGTCCCTCTCAGGAATCAAGGGGTCAGAATTATATTCTCATTCCATACTCATCCACCCGTTCGCTGCGGTCACAGAACAGCAATCTCCTTCACATTCCGAGAACCAAATTAAGGACCATGGGAGACCGGGCTTTCAGTGTGGCTGCCCCCCGCCTGTGGAACTCTCTTCCTGACTGTCTAAGAGCCCCACAGTCTGTGGTTGACTTTAAGAGCGACTTGAAGACCTTTCTTTTCGACCAAGCATACTCTACCTCCTCATGATTCTACTTTTGATCTTAGCTGATATTGTTATTGATTTTAAAGGTTCAGTCTGCAGTTTCTGTAGAACTGCAGCACTTAGAAAAAATTTCAACAAGCAAAGCATTCTGATCCCTCCCCCTCAGAGCCATATATGGCTCTGCCCCCTTGTGGTCTGTTAAAATTCAAATTCAAGCTCTGTTTTTATTGGCTGATTCAAATTCAAGCTCGGTTTTTATTGGCTGGTTACAAACTTTGTTTTTATTGGCTGGAAAATGGCGGGTCACTTTTTCTTTTTAGAAATGCTTATTTACCACCTGGAGAAGCAAGGGGACAATATTTTTTTTTGTTTTTTTCAGAGATTACCTCTCTAACATCAATCTAGTGACAGAGTGAAGAAATATGTTAAAAATATATTGTTAGAAAAGTTACATATAGCAGCTTTAAATGTTTTATTATTTGTTTTATTGTCTGTTTTATTGTCATTTAATTCTGTTGCTCCTTGTAGCACTTTGAGATTTTCATTAATGAAAAGTGCGTTATAAATTGAATTCATTATTATTATTATTATTAGAATTATGAATTACCTGGATGACCTCCTGATTCTGGCCGGAAGCAGAATGCAGGCTCAGTCGTACTCCCGCAGGGTGATCTCTCAACTGGAGGCTCTCGGTTTTGTCATAAACCAGCAGAAGAGCGACCTGACTCCATCACAGGTTACCATATTTCTGGGATTACATGTCGACACCATCCGGTCCAGAGCATGGCTCTCCGAGGAACGCATTTCCTCAATTCACCATTACCTGGCAAAGTTTACTTTAGACTGAATCAGCGGATCCCCCTAAAAACATGCAAACGCCTCTTAGCCCTCTTGGCGGCGGCCATACCCTATGTGCCACATGCATTGTTGAAAATGCGGGCCTTACAAATATGGCTAAACCAACAAACACAACCTACCCCATTTAGGCGAGCAGGAAAAGTTTGGATCGGTTCAGAGTGCCTGAGGGCCTTAGAACCATGGAGAGACTTGTCCGTATTCACGGAGGGGGGTCCCGTTGGGACGAGTGTCATCCCGTGTGGTCATCACGACAGACGCCTCGAAAACAGGATAGGGAGCAATCTGCAGAAATCAGAATGCCCGAGGCCTTTGGAAAGAGCAGGAAGCGAGATTACACATCAACTTCCTGGAATTGTTGGCCGTATTCCTGTCAGTAAAATACTTTTTTTTTTGGTAAAGGTCTGATTGCAAGGCAGCATCCATCCATCCATCCATCCATCCATCCATCCATTTTTGTCCGCTTATCCGGGGTCGGGTCGCGGGGGTAGCAGCCTAAGTAGGGAGGCCCAGACTTCCCTCTCCCCAGCCACTTGAAGCAGCTCCTCTGGGGGAATCCCAAGGCGTTCCCAGGCCAGCCGAGAAACATAGTCCCTCCAGCGTGTCCTGGGTCTTCCTCTGGGTCTCCTCCCGGTGGGACATGCCCGGAACACCTCACCAGGGAGGCGTCCAGGAGGCATCCTAACCAGATGCCCGAGCCACCTCAACTGGCTCCTCTCGATGTGGAGAAGCAGCGGCTCTACTCCGAGTCCCTCCCGGATGACTGAGCTTCTCACCCTATCTCTAAGGGAGAGTCCAGACACCCTGCGGAGAAAACTCATTTCAGCCGCTTGTATCCGAGATCTCGTTCTTTCGGTCACAACCCAAAGCTCATGACCATAGATGAGGGTGGGAACGTAGATCGATCGGTAAATTGAGAGCTTTGCCTTTCGACTCAGCTCTCTCTTCACCACGACAGACCGGTACAGCGCCCGCTTCACTGCGGACGCTGCACCTATCCGCCTATCGATCTCACGCTCCAGTTTTCCCTCATTCGTGAACAAGACCCCGAGATACTTAAACTCCTCCACTTGGGGCAGGACCTCCTCCCCGACCCGGAGAGGGCATGCTACCCTTTTCCGGCTCAAGACCATGGCCTCGGATTTGGAGGAACTGATCCTCATCCCGGCCGCATCACACTCGGCTGCAAACCGCTCCAGCGAAAGCTGTAGATCACGATCTGATGAAGCCAATAGGACCACATCATCTGCAAAAAACAGAGAAGTGATTCTAATGGTACAGTCACACCAAGCAGCGTTTTGAACCTCCAAAAAGCTCCTCACGCACGCAAGTGGACGCGCTACCCAGTGTTGTCCAAACTGTAGTGTTGCGGCGGCTTCGTGGCTGTGGCGGCGGGGTGTGGGAGGAGCTTACCGGTATACAGAGTCCTGCGCACAGAGTCACTGCACTCCGCCAGGCGAGGAGCCTTTTATTTCCGTCTCTGTCGAGCAGACTTGACTGGTCGTGAAGGAATTGTCGCGAACACACAGCTACAATGAGTTTCTCTTCCATAGTCCACGAGCTCGCGGGTCTTTTCTTTTTTTTTCCGACAAACAATACGTCACATAGTGCGCGCGCACCCTCGTTTCCGCGTCACATAGGGACTCTCCCACTGCCCCCTCTCTTCTCCCCCCGACTCTCCCTGATTGGTTGACACACCAACCAATCAGGTGGAGTTGAGCGGCGTTTGAAAGTTTGAACCGCGAAATCTTCAGCATGGTGAAGGCTCGGTTTGGAGGTGGAAGCCGGTTCACGTGCACGAAAAAACGCTTCTCAGCACGCTCAACACGCACGCGACCTGACGCCAGACGCCAGGAGGTGCCTGTAAGCGCGTCCACCATTGACTTTACATGTAAACTGGACGCTTTGGAGGTAAAAACGCTGCTTGGGGTGACTACACCATAAGGCCACCAAAACGGATCCTCTCAACACCTTGGATGCGCCTAGAAATTCTGTCCATAAAAGTTATGAACAGAATCGGTGACAAAGGGCAACCTTGGCGGAGTCCAACTCTCACTGGAAACGAGCCTGACTTACTGCCGGCAATGCGGACCAAGCTCTGACACCGGTCGTACAGGGACCTAACAGCCCATATCAATGGGCCTGGTACCCCATACTCCCGGAGTACCCCCCACAGAACCCCCCGAGGGACGCGGTCGAATGCCTTTTCCAAGTCCACAAAGCACATGTAAACTGGTTGGGCAAACTCCCACGCACCCTCCAGGACCCTGCTGAGGGTGTAGAGCTGGTCCAGTGTTCCACGACCAGCACGAAAACCACATTGCTCCTCCTGAATCCGAGGTTCGACTATCCGACGGACCCTCCTCTCCAGAACCCCTGAATAGACCTTACCAGGGAGGCTTAAGAGTGTGATCCCCCTATAGTTGGAACACACCCTACGGTCCCCCTTTTTGAATAGGGGAACCACCACCCCAGTCTGCCAATCCAAGGGAACTGCCCCCGATGTCCACGCAATATTGCAGAGTCGCGTAAGCCAACACAACCCCACAACATCCAGAGCCCTAAGGAACTCAGGGCGAATCTCATCCACCCCTGGAGCCCTGCCACCGCAGAGCTTTTTAACCACCTCGGTGACCTCAGCACCAGAGATTGGAGAGCCTGACCCAAAGTCCCCAGGCTCCGCTTCCTCAGTGGAAGGCGTGCCTCCATGCAAGGTAGCATGTCCTAGTAAAATCAGATAACAGAACCACGGTGTCCTTCATCAACAGGGAAGGAGGGACAAGATCCCGGGCTCTCCTCGGTCTGACACAAAGACTGCTCACGTGGTGTGCCCCAAGAATATTGTTGCTCAGGGCGACTCATATTCGGGGCGAACTGAACTACGAAACGGATGCCCTCTCAAGAGGGCCTCTCTTGGCATCGGAATGGAGGTTGAGCCCACGGGTCGTGAATCATGTCTGGTCATGATTTGGGAGAGCCTCTGTAGACCTGTTCGCATGCAGGGCCAGCTCACAATGTAACCTCTACTTCTCTCTAAAGGAAACAGACGCACCGTTGGGAATGGAGGCTTTGGCCCATGATTTGCCAGCAGGGGTGTTGTATTACACTTTTCCACCTGTCCCTCTGATTCAGTTGATGCTAATACGTGTGCGTAAGGGAGCCCTCTCCCTGATACTAATAGCCCCCAGGTGGCCACAGAAACCGTGGTTCCCGGAACTGATCTCAATGCTGTCAGGGATACCATGGCAGCTGCCTTCTCACAAGGACCTGCTGGCTCAGGTACATGGGCAGCTTCTCCATCCACGTCCAGAACTGTGGCAGCTTTCAGCCTGGCCACTGAAGGGAACAGGCTGAAGGCCTAAGGCTTGACTGTTTCCCCCCTTTTTTTTATAAAGGGGGGAAACAACATCAAAAGGGGAAACCCTTGGTGCACATGCTTACATGAGGGACGTACTGAGGAAGGGATTACCCTCCCCTCACTAACAGGTCTCCGACATCAGGATGGGTCCCTTTGACAGTCCTAAGAAGTTATCTGTTCAGTGAACAGATAAGGGTCTTTTTAGGCTTGTATGTGCACCCTGTGTGTACGACAGATTTGCCCCTGAGGGGTCAAAGGTAACCCTGTGTATAAACTGAGTTTATACCTAAATGATGCCATCTGAAATGTCAGTGGCTTAAGGGGTTGTTTGCTCTTTTATCTTTTTCCTCCTGCTTCCCAAATTATCTAAGGAAGTAGGAGATGGTGAGCAATTGTACCAGTGGAGCACGTCTGTGCTACCTCTAGCTGGAGTTCCACCAATATGTCTAGTGGTAACATCAGGTTGATGTTTCTGCGTGTGACATTCCTTCTCAGGCTATGCCCTCTACATACGCTGTAGAGAGCGGCCGAGAGATGCCTAAAGTATAAAGGCAGAAGTTCTCAACAAGCATGCATTTTACTGAGCATTTCAAGGGCCTGAATGAATTACGTTCCCATATCAATAGTGTTACACCGAGTGACTGACTGATAAGGGAACTGAAAGTTATGCACCATAACTCATGTTCCCTGAAGGAAGGGAATGAGGTGCAACACAGTTGGCCGTTTTCAATGCTGAAGCTCGGTGAAGTGCACTTGGAGAAAGTAGGATGGGCGTCCGCGCCTTAAGTACCCAGATGGAGGGGTCTCTGGGGTGACGCTGACGCCCCCTGCCGTTTTGATTTGTCATTAGTTTGAAAGTACAATAACTGATTTCGAGAGGGGAGTTGGTCCATTGAATAACTGCAAAGTGGGCAGGTAACATTAGACGCACCTTCAAGAAGAGCTGGGCCAATGACCTATACTCTAGTACAGTGGTCCCCAAACTATGTCCCGTGTGCCGGATGCGGCCCACCTCCACATTTGGTCCGGCCCCCAGAACAATACCATAGAGCATTTAGATTTTTTTTTCATGTGTGTATTTGTATTTGATAATAAAGTTGGACTTTTGCAATAAAATGTTCCTTAGTTATGAACTATTTTGAACTATTGTTCCACATTTGATTTATTGTGTTCCACCCTTCTGCGGTCTGTGCCCCTATCTGGCAACCCCCAGAAAAAAATCCTAAACCCGCCCCTGTCAAAGACAGAACGGAATAATGGCAAAAAGATTAGGTAAGAGAAATTTTGATTCAGAATGCAGGGCATTTAAGCTGCAGTGGACAAAGGATTATTTTTTTGTTCAATGCAAAGAAAAGGCTGTCTGTGTCATCTGTCAAGAGGCGGTGGCGGTATTCAAATAATACAATCTGCGGCGACACTATGAATCCCGTCACAAAGACAAGTATGATAGCTTGCAAGGCCAAATGCGAGCAGACAAACTCTCAAAGCTAAAAAGTGGACTGTTAGCTCAGCAGAATACATTTGCACTTTTGTTAGAGAGGGTTATTTGGTTATTATTTATTTTATTAATAGTGTTATTATTTATTTTATTAATAGTGTTATTATTTATCTCCTGACTTTTGTGCTGTGAAGAACCCAGAGAGGGTTATTTGATTGTGCTTTCTGGAAAACAATACATTTTTAGATTTAGGCACTCCTGCAATCATCACACTTTTTCCTGTTACAAACTGACTCCGGCCCCCCACCAGAGAAGGGAAAAGTTATGTGGCCCTCACAGGAAAAAGTTTGGGGACCTCTGCTCTAGTATATACATCACTGAGCTGGGAGCACCCACAGCACTACTAAGGGCCAGTTTACACGGCGCGTATTTTGAGTGTAACCGCTACTTTCTCTTTGCGACTTTGCTTATCGCCTACACGACGCTGCTGGCCCCCCTCTTTGACTCCGATACTTTTCTGACCCTGCTCTCAAGGTGGAAGTTTTTCGCTGACCCCCCGCTGATAATGTAAACATCTCCCGTGGAGCTTTTGTGTCAACCACATGCGCGCAGCCCGCATGCGCGGACAGTCTGACATTTCACGTGTCACGCTGCAAAATATAACAGTTTAACAATAATAAACAGTATTTATGTTGGCGTGGGAGATGTAAATTTATCTGAACTACAGTATCTATCTGGACTCGTTACATTTTTTAAACAGTGCGTAACGTGCTGTGAAAATGAAGACACCAGGTTTATTTTTTATTTATTTATTTATTCAGCACCACAAAGTTTACAACACAAACACTGAGAATTAAACTGAACACACTATTAAAACACGTGAACCGAACTGTAACTACGTTAATGAACTGGACTCTTGCTGTGTGTTCATCTGGACCCATCAGAACCGCCGAACCGTCTGCCTGTTTGTTGGAACGACAGCTTCTCCACCTGGCAGAAATAAATAAATAAAAACTCAGTTGTTGTGTGATCAAAGTAAACACAAGCAAACATTATATTAAGAACGTTGATTTACCTGCTGTAAGTCAGCTGTTTATCACGGAGTAAAGTCCGGTTCTGGTCCACAGTCCACTCAGCGTCTGGTGTGCAGCTTGTTAGATGAAGAGAGTCCCGCTTGGTGTCAAATCTGTTGACTCTTATCCAAATTCCAGCTTTAACTTGTTGTTAACTTGTTGACAACAACTTGTAGTTAGCTGATTTTAGCCAGAGAGGAAAGCAGACGAGGCAGCTGTTTACCTCAGGCTGCACGCATGCGCAGTAGTGAAGGTTCCAAAAATCACAGCGCCATCTAATGGCCCAGCATGGTAACTACAGTGAAATCATGAGGACGGGGGGTGGAGGGGGAGAGAGTCGTATCCACAGAATTCGACCGTGTCAACGCAAAACTTTTCACCTAATTAACATACCCAAAACATCCGTTTCCCCCACACAGTGTCCGTGTAAACAGGGCCTAACACACCCAAAAAGGATTCCACCACAGAGAGTCAGCGAGAAGATACACACCACCCATGGCCTTATTGAAAGATTATTGAAAGCCTATTGAAATATTATTGAAAGACTATAGGGCGGCGCAGAGCTCCGCGCTTGAGCGAGTGCGGCGCCCCGCTGTGTGAGCGCCGTGCGAGCGCCGCTGCACAAGCCCTTTGGACGTTCACGCGAGCGCGCCAAGCTCCAATTTTACGAGCGCGTACGCGATGCGCGGTGTCTGACCAATCAGCGACCTCAGTTCAGTCCCCCTCCGCGTGCAGCTGCTTGAGAAGAAAGCAGAGAGAAAGCAGAGCTCTGCCCGGTGAACAGGCGCGCACAGAATGTGCCGTGTGTGGCGTCTAGGGAGGACGCTGAGCTCTGCATCGGGCTTATTGAAATATTATTGAAAGACTATTGAAATATTATTGAAAGACTATTGAAAAACTGTTCAGTAAAGCATGACATATTTTCTCTCCCAAAAGAGCCAGACTGGACTCAAAAATCTTTGAAAACAAACTTCTTTTTAATTCGAACAAAAAATTCTTGCTGCAATATTAAAATGTGTTAGTTCATGGAATGTTAGGAGATGGCTCGACACTCGGGCCTACGTTTCGAAAATGGTGACAGGAAGTTAAAATATTGTTCACTATTGACCCATTACAAGGTTGACTAGACAGTATTTTAACTAGAGTTTATGACAAACTGGAATTGAAATGATCAGTGCACTTTCCTTTGTTAGGTCTAATGCTCCTTTTTTTCCAGGCAGACAACTTTTACTTAAATGTTTTTACTGCGGTTAAAATGACACATTGGTTTTGTTTTGTGTTAAATAAAAACTTTAAAAGGTATAATCATTCCTCTTTTTTATTTTGCTTTATGTCATTTAACTCTGCATGTCATCCCTGAAATTCTGACGCACAGAATCACAAGTCCAAGTGTTAACTGTGTCACAGAGTAAACACAATAAAAACATGTATTATCTGCAGTATTGTTTTTTAAAATGGCTCAACACTATTAATGTATTACAGAAAATATACATACAGTAGGCACACTTGATATTGTAGACCATTGCATTAGGTAATACATTCAGCAAGTATTTTAAAAGCAAGTACTTTGTACTTATTTACTTTTACTTAAGTAAAAACATTAATATGGTACTTCTACTTTTACTAGAGTACATTTTTGCCAGTTTATTTATACTTTTACTTAAGTACAGTGTTTGAGTACTTTCTCCGCCACTGTTTAAAAGAGACTAAATAAAACAAATTCATCAAAAAGAAAACATTGAATGAAAAGAGTGCAGAAAGAAGAAAAAAAATTATTATATCACCCATTATTTAAAAGAATATATAAAATTACTTTAAACAATCACTTAAATCGAACAGTTTAATAATAAACTGAGTTTATTATCCACTTTAAAGTTAGGAATAAAATAAAACACGTTTTGTGTTAGCAGAATTTAATCGTAACTTTGAAACTTATCCAACATTAATAAAATATACCTCAAGTTGCCTTTTGAATGAATATATATATATATATATATGTATGTATATATATATATATATATATATATATATTGTCTATATACATATAGACAAGCTCCTTCACTGTCCAGTTTTAAAACTCTTCTAAAAACACATTTTTACTCACTGGCTTTTAGCACAGACTGAATTTGTTCTGCACTGTTTATTGTTTTTATTGATCTTAATGTTTTAACAACTGTTTTATTTTTATGTGTTTAAATGTTCTTGATTTTATGTACAGCACTTTGTTGCAGCTGTGGTTGTTTTAAAGGGCTCTGTAAATAAAGTATTATTATTATTATTATTATTATTATTATTATTATTGCAGAAGATCTTGCTGAAAAATAGCTGAAAAAAACTAAAAAAGCATGCTTAGATGTAGCTAAAATGGAAGAACAAGCCAAAGTTAGCAGAAGAAAGCAGAAATAACACCAATTTGCTGAATTATGTTTAAATAAGCATAAATGAGCACAAAAACTAGGAATTTTTCAGCTAAAAAAAATGCTGAAACCAGTGGAAAAAAGCTGAAAAGTATAGCTGAAAAGCTAAAAGAAGCATAAACTACCAGAAGGAAGTGGAAGGAGCTGAAATGAGCTAAACAAATTGTGGAATTAGCTGAAAAAGCTATTTAGCATAAAACAGCTAAATAGTTGCTGGAATAGCAGAAAAAGCTGAAATTAGCAGAAAAAAGCGGATAGGAGCGTAACAAGCTGAAATTAGCAGAAATAATTAAATTAGGCTGAAAGTAGCAGAAATTACAGAGAAAACTTGAATTTTTCTGAAAACAGCTGAAATTAGCTAATAAATACTAGAAAAGTAGCAGAAAAGGTAGAACCAGCTTAAATTATCAGATGAAAGCTGAAAGAACAAGTTTGCTGAAAGAAGCAGAAATGAGGACAAAAAGGTGGAAATAAGTAAAAAAAAAAAAAGGTGAAATAAGTTAAAAAAACTGCTGAAAAGTAGCTTTAAAAAAAAGCAAAAATAAGCTTAAATTACCAGAGGGAAGTGGAGAGAGCACATTTTTGCTGAATTGGGATGTAAAAAGTTGAAATGAGTGCCAAAATGTTGCATTAGCTGAAAAAGCTCAAATTTGCATAAAACGGCTAAATAGTAGCTGAAATATCAGAAAAATCTTGAACTTGTAGAAATAAGCTGAAAGGAGCATAACAAACTGAAATGGGCAGAAAGTTAGAAAAATTCTTGTAGTTAGCAGAAAGACTTCAAAAGGATCACAAAACAGCTGAAAGTAGCTGAACGTAGCTGAAAAAAAATTTGCACAAGGAAGCTGAAAGAAGCTGAACCGGAACAAAACGTGAAAGGAGCAGTAAAAGGTTGTAAACACATCTAAAGAACTGAAAGATGTAGAATGAGCTCAATTCATTTTCTATGAGGAAAAAAAGGCAGAAAAGGCTAAATATTTCAAAAAGCTAAAGTTGCACCAATACCAAAAGTCATAGCAGGATTGTCCTGAGCGTTTTGATTTAGGCCTATGAGTTGAGGAAATAGCACAAACATTGTGGAACGAGAAAGTTGCCAAAAATGTATGGAAGAAAAATGGATCACAAAATGTGAATGCTTCATAAACATTCACACAATAAATACTTTAATTCCCTGCCATATGGTAATGTAAAGCCACATTTATGTGCAGCTGCGTTCTGCCATGCTGGTGGGGAGTTGAAAGTCTTGCAGGAACACTCTGGCTGACTGGACCGAGCCCTCCGTGGCTCTGCTGATTCACGTGGTGATAAAACAGAAGGGCTTGCATGGCGGCGGTAATTCACGAGCGCGCTGTCAGTGAGAAGAAAAGCGTCCAAGTGGAAATTAAAGGGGGGGACTGCAGCGGAGCGAGCTCTAAGTACAACAGCTTGCTAATCAAATCAACAGAAATGAAAATGGCAGGAAGTGATGACGCGCACATACGCAGGAACACATATTCAGGTATCCTAAAAGCAGATGGAGCTTCAGATACTATTGTAATTCATGTTTTAAGACCAGAATACACTTTTCATTTAATCTTTTTTTCAGACAGCTCACGAGCCTCCATCAGGCGGTCAAACGGACGTCAACAACCCTTTCACACAAACGATGGGGGAGTTCTCTGTAAATAAGGTTTGTGATAAAGTTCTCCTTCACCACGCTGGCCTCCATTAACAGCTGCGTGGTTACAAAGACAGCGTCCATCATGGCTTCCAGCAGTGGTCAAATACGAAGCGTTAAAACATACAAAGAGTTATAGAAGAAGACATGACAGAAAAGTTGTATATTTTTGGTCCTCGTTCAGGAATATGTTTTTTTGTGCGTTTGTTTAAATAAAAATACAATGAAATCCAAAGGTTTGCGGTGACGATGGGTCACCGTCAGGTGCCGTCCAAACACAGGTTGACCGACGTCGCGCTTTTCTCTGAGGTTTAACACCTGCCAGCTGACCAGGTGTTTAAATCAAACACAGCAAGAGTCGTTTCAGAGTGTCAGAGTCATTGCATTCAGTCTGTGTGTGGTTTGATTTGCTGCTTCACTTCAACACTATGTGGCTGTTTCATGTACAGTACAAAGTATGTGTCGTGTGTCACTACCTTACCATCGTCATTCAGCTCCTCTCAGTGTTACTCACTACCTGTCACAACCTGTGTAGTTTATGTTGTCATTATGTTTATTTAATCTAATCACCTGTTATTTATACATATACTTATTTATTCTACCATGTTGTCATTTACCATATTTGTTTTGAACCTTGTAAATATTATACAGTACTTCTTTATTTTGTATTTTATTTTGTACTTTTATTGCATGCTTTATTTTTTTTTAAGCGAGTCACATCGGTTCTTCTCATCCTGAACATTTCATTGCATTGTTGACCTTGTGTTAACCTATGACAAATAAACATAAACATAAACAAATATAACTTCTTTATGGTGATGAAAAATGCTGAATAGTGATTAGATATAACTTTGTTCACAACACCCAACCATCATCCATCCATCCATCATCCATCCATTCAACCATAATCTATCCATTTATCCATCTATCCATCATCATCCATCCATCATTCATCCATCATCCATTCAACCATCATCCATCCATCCATCTGTCCATCCATCCTTCATCATCCATCCATTATCCATCCAACCATCATCATCCATTATCCATCATCCATTATCCATCCATCCATCATCCATCCATCCATCATCCATCCATTCAACCATAATCCATCCATTTATCCATCTAGCCATCATCATCCATCCAACATTCATCCATCATCCATTCAACCATCATCAATCCATCCATCTGTCCATCCATCCATCCATCATCCATCATCATCCATCCATTATCCATCCAACCATCATCATCCAGTATCCATCATCCATCCAACCATCATCCATCCATCCATCATCCATCCATCATCCATCCATTATTCATCCATCCATCTATCCATCTATCCATCCCAACATTCATCCATCATCATCCATCCATCCATCCATCCATCCATTCATTCAGCCATCTATCATCCATTCAACCAGTATCCAGCCAGCCATCCATTCAGCTATCTATCTATCATCCATCCCTCCATTATCCATCCATCATCCATCAATCCATCCATCCATCCATTCATCCATCCATCTATCATCCTTCCATCATCATCATCTATCCATCATCCATTCAACCAGTATCCAGCCTCCATCCATCCATTCATCTTCTATTATCCATCCATCCATCCATCCATCCATCCATCCCATCCAAGATGGCATGGATGGAGCTGAGTCCTCCCCACTGTCAGAGTCAGAGTCTCCTTCTAGTTGGATAAGCCCAGAAACCTCCCTAATTAGGCATGTACATTGTATCTGGACTTGGGAGACATCCTTACCAGATGCCTGGACCACCTCAACTGGCTCCTCTCAATGTGGAGGAGCAGGAGCTCCACTCCAAGTCTCTCCCTAACTGAAAGAGAAAGTCCAGCCACCCTGCAAAGTCCAGCCACCCTGCAGAGAATACTCCTTTCGGCCACTTGTATCTGAGATCTTGTTCTTTCAGTCATTACCCAAAGTTCCTGACCGTAGCTGACAGTAGGATCATAAAGGTAAACAGAGAGCTTAACCTTGCAGCTCAGCTCCCTCTTCACCACAACGGACCAGCACAGCTAACGCAGTACTGCACAACTGCAGATGCTGCACCAAACCGTTTGTCGATCTCACGCGCCATTCTTCCCTCAGTCATAAACAAAACCCTGAGGTCCTTAAATTCCTCCAGTTGAGACAGAATCTCAAATGATTATCAAATGAGAAATGAAATCAATGTAATTAGGATTTTCCCCAAATTGTAAAAAAAATCAAAGCATTCACCAGCCATGTAATAAATGCAGGATGGTTTCAATGAACCCACTTCATTTAGAAAATACTCCGATTAATCACCTATAACTAATCTAAAAAAAAAAGTGATAATTTTCTTTTCTTTATTTTTAATTTGGAGCAATACGGCAGCCATAAACATCAATACAGTTTCTTCCCTTTTTAATTCGGAGCTCATCCAAAACCAAAGTATTTTTTTTCTCCTTTATGTTAAATATATGTGAATTTTGAGTCTTTTTTTAAAGCAAAGATCAAAAATAAATTCAGTACAACTTTATTTACAATGCACTTTTTTTGCAAACGTCATATAAAAGTCTGTACTGGCAAAACGTCAAATGTACAACAATGTTGCATAAACCTGTAAGGCAAAAAGAGCTCATTAAAGCCTCTGTCAGGCAGATTGATGAATTAATCTGCATTAATCCTGCTGAATTATGATTTTACTAACATGAATGGATGGAGCTACAGGCCCATTGGGGTTTAGATGTCACTCATCTGGTCACCTTAACTCTTTCCCTCCTTTATTGTGTCAGCAGGACTGATCAGGACAATAACTTGGACCTTGTCACACACTGCACCCTGATGCAAACTGATATTCACTTATAAACAGAAGGCTCAGCTTTAATAGTAGGCGCCAGGCGGTGTGTCGTTACGCAGGGCTGAGTGTGCGACAGATTTAGTGCAGGCCGCTTACACCCGTGTGACGCTACAACAGACAAGAGTCGGCTGGAAGGCAGATAACTCACTTTCTCCCAACCCTGAAAATGCTCTCGCTCAGTGTTTTCTCTCCTAAAGCACATGCTGTACGAGGCGACAGCAGCAAAAGTAACGCGCCAGCTCACATACGAGTAATACGTCTGATTGTAATTTGTTTCCCTGCAGACTGACTTTCTCCTTCTGTTTCCTGCAAAGTAATTTGTCAAAGCAGCTCAAATGTTAAATGACTCGTAAAGGTCAAAACGTACCCTTTCAATCGAACCACGTGTCATTTTATAAAATGGGTTATTTCCTACACCAATCGAAAAGTGAAGCATTTATTCTCTATTAGATCAAATAAAAACTTTAACTTCAACCAGCTTTTAAGAAGAGTTTTTCTCATTAGATCAAATAAAAACTTTAACTTCAACCAGCTTTTAAGAAGAGTTTATTTTTCTGACACTTCAGAAGTTCTCATGCAGTGTCACGATGAGTCCAAAATAAACAAGTAAATAAATAAATAATCATAAAGTAAGAAACAAAATCTACACAATATCCCCAACTCCTGTAAAGATATATTGGTGTTCATATGTTCATCAACGTAATTAATCAAAATAAAATGTGATCATTAGTTCTCTTTATTAAGAAAATCAACATGTCACATTTCAGGATCTGATTATTATAGACACAAATTAAATGTTCAATATGAATATTTCTATATTTATCACCACAGTAATAGTGTTACACACATTAGTAGTTGTAAACACTCAAAATATTGTTGGTTTAGTGTTAACCTGTAACCTAAACATTTAAGGAATAAACATTTTTATTAATCACTTTAAAAGTTGTAAATGTTGTCTTTAGTGCCTGTTTCTTATCCAAATATATTAGTGTGTGAATGACAGGCATTAACATAAAACACTTTGTAGAACAGTGTTTTATAAAGTTCAGTCCATTTCTGTCTATCAGTTGACTGCAGTTCTGCCACATCCAATATGGCAGCCGCTCCCGACGTACCGAAGCTGTGGGTCAGCCCACTCAACGAGGTGTCCACTAAAACTCACCAGTTCTCTTGTGATCGCCCTGGCAGGTGACAATAGCCAATCAGTGATGGAGAAAGGTCAGAGGAGCTTTGCTATGAAATAATGATGAATGATTGTTTGAAATGTGTTTAATAGGTTAACTCAGAAACCGCCGATCTGACTCCAGATCCGCCCAAATTATCCCCCCCACCCCCAAAGCAAATTTTACCCGCAAAAGAGAGAATGAAAACCGCCTAATTGGCGGTAAACCGCTAAATCTGGCAACACTGGCCATTGGCGCACTCTCTTCTCCTAGGTTGCTGCACCAGGGGAGGGCAAAGAGGGAGGCCAGCGAAGGCATGAGTTTCAGGAGCCAGAGCACCCCTAGCCATAGTCCTGATAAGAGGTGATGCGTTCATCATCCGACTCGGTTGAGCTCTGACACAGGCCCATGTCCTTCGGGAGGGAAGGGGGAAGCAGAGCCTCTTGTTTCCATAACATCCAGGATAAATTGAGATAGTCA